>SZWC01008947.1:98753-111973 GCA_023375785.1 Penium margaritaceum | reverse complement strand
TGTATATGTATATGTATATGTATATGTATATGTATATGTATATGTATATGTATATGTATATGTATATGTATATGTATATGTATATGTATATGTATATGTATATGTATATGTATATGTGTATTTATGTGTACATGTACAGGGCTTTCGGGCCGATGAGATTCTCCTGCCTTCGACTTGGCCCAGTACATCTCGTTCTTTTCCACCGCCTCGCGAGTTGCTTTGCGCACGACTTGGGACAATGTCTTCACGTCATCTTACGGGTTTTTCTTCAGCGTTGACCGGATCCCTCACACCATCCATTTGAAAGTCTTCGTGGAATCACTACAGCCTACTCCTAGGATACACTTGTGACCGTCGACTAACTCGTAGACGACGACGCCTACTCTGTTTGGGGTGATGTGCACACGCAGAAGCCACGGGCAACCTTTGTCCTTGAACTGCCCACAACGTGCAGTGAACTGTGTCTTTTCACTGTATAGCCACCAGATAGTCATGCGGTTGATGGTGGCCTAGTCATCCACTACTGCACGTGCCTCCGCCATGTCCCGGAACAACATCCCAGGAGGAAAAGTTGGCTTGGCCTTCCTGCGCTTTGGGGCTTGACCCGATGCCTCATCGTCAAAGGACACTGCACAAGGAACAAATTCATGGGTCCAATTTCAATGAGCACCGCAAAATCCACAACAGAGCACGAGAAGAAGACAGGACACAGTTTTTACTAGCAGCATGACTCGGGCAAGACAGCCTGAGGGTGGACCTTTCTTGCTCTAGTGAAATGAGGAGCACATGAGCACGCTGCTCATGCTCAAAGTGCTCATCAAACACTAGGTTTTGGGTGCATGGGGATTGGGACACGCAACCATGATCATTCAGCTGTAGGCGTGTCACTCCACTTTGTACAGAAATCTCAGGAACGTTGGATGATACGCCTACGGGAGGCTGTCCACTGCAACTAGGCAGCCATCTTGGTCAAAATGCGTATATTGCAAGCTACCATGCACATAAAAAAATGACATATCTACACTCACCAGGCTCACGGGCGTTAACGTGCTTGTCCATGGTACGCGGTAGCCTACCAAGGTAGGTGTCTCACAAGCATGACGGGACATTGGACCCTGCTGTAGACAGTGGTGGACAGCAAGGTCCAATGCAAAACTCCAGGCTGCCCTCACGAGTACATTTGAAGACAAAGGGCTTGCCACCAGCCGTTGACATGACGGGTGCATGGTTCAGAGGATAATCATTGTGGCACGTGTACATGGGAGTTGTCCGTTTCCGACCCAAGTGAACCGACAACATGAACGGCCTCGTACATCCACGCTTCTTATGCCACGCAACGTCCACGCATCGAACTTCGCGCAAAGGACGACATTGTGAACATTGGACGGAAATAACAAGACAAATTGGACAGGCTTGTGAATGCATACATCGACAGCCAGGGTGTTGACCGGAGATGCTACAGTTTTTTATTGCAACCGCTGATGTCAAGGACGGTTTTTGTATGAAAGAATTATTTTAGGAATGAATATCGGTAGGATATTGACAAAGTCTGGCAGATTTTTACATGCAGAAAAGTTGACCCCAAGCAATACAATGGTGTTTCGGTGGGGATACATTCATATTACACATAGAGGAATCCACGATTGGACAGTGTAACTTCACCTCACTTAAACAGCGTTGTCTCGACACCTACTGTTGTCGTACAGCAGACTACTACAATTACCGCATGTTGACATCAAAACAATTATGCTAAGATTAATCACCCCATGTCCACTACTTTTAAACATGTCCGCCATACCAGTATGTCGCGGATATCGCCGCCGAGTGTGGATATGGCGTTCTTGTTTTTTAATGGCATGGATATGGAGGAATTAAATTCCAGCTCGTGGATATGGGAGGATCCACCCTTCAAGATTGTGGAAATGCTGGCTATTTCGCCCATAATTCCCAAGCACCCCTACCCCTCAACAATAGGCCTCATCCGCCCCTGCCTCAGAACAATAAGCCCCATCCGCCCCTGACCGGCACCAAAAATCCCAATTTGCCCACTTGTTTTGACCATGCTCGCACAGGGATGCATGTCCCTGCTCGAGCATGGTGAAATCGGACATGCGATGCTCTCCGTACTAGCATGGTGATCCACCTCATCTTCCACACCAGCAAGGTTAAGCACTACCAAGATCCGGAACTCAACTACACTGTACATGAAAAAGAAATGCTGGTGGTCGTACATGAAATTAAGACATGGTGGTATGACCTGGAGTACCGCCGATGCATCGTGCGCACTAACCACCATGCGTTGAAGTATCAAAAGACACAGCCAAACCTCAGTTGATATCAAACCCGATGGATGGAGTTCCTTGAATTGGGGTTCAGCTACAACATCAAGTACAGGCCGATCAAAATCAACCAGGCAGACGCACTCAGCCGCTGACCAGATTTAGTGGCTGAGGTGGCACCGCTACAGCTACAGTGAGACCCATTCTCAAGCGGCTGTTCACACGAGGCTACGACCAGCACAGCAAATACAACAAGGCAAAACTCTGGTACAACACACCCTATTGGCGATGGCGATTCACTCACCAGGTGGTCATTTCTCCGAACGAAGAACTTCCCCGCATGTTGCTCGAAGAATGCCACGACACAGGACCAGGTGGACACTTTGGAGGGGACAAGACGCTGAAGAAACTAGCAAAAAAACATTGATGGGACTGGGTGCAATCCAACGTGGCCAACTCTGCAAGTCCCGCAACACATGTTGGCGGCAGAAATCCCGTCGCACTCGGCAACCCAGACTTCTGCAACCGCTCCCTATTCCGACAAAAATGTGGGCTGACATCTCAATGGACTCCGTTACACAGTTTCCAGTCACGCCAAAGGGATATGACACAATCCTCGTGGTAGTTGACAGGTTTTCCAAAATGTCTTACTTCTTTTTTACGACAACCACTGTCACCGCCAAAGGAACATCATAGCTGATTCTAAACAAAGTCGTGTGGCTAAACGATGTACCAAGAGCTATCACAAGCAATAGACACGGTCAATTCACCAGTCGTTTCTGGCACCAACTCTTGACTTGCCACGGCAGCCGAATTCAAATTTCAATTACGTTTCATCCTCAAACCGACGCCCAAACCGAGCGGACCAATCAAATGCTTTAACAGCTTCTCCAAACACTATTCGAATATCATGGGAGGGATTGGGCACAAAAACTCCCGACCGCCAAAATGGCTTGTAATGCAGCAGTTTCCACCACAATGGGTGAAACTTCCTTTGAAGTGGTGTATGGCAGACTTTCCGCCATACCTGGTGGGCTACACAGTCGTAGTAAGATTCCCGCGGTTGACGTCCAATGCCAAGACTTCTCAACCATCTGGGTGGAAACATGGAAAATCCTTGCAAAGACACAAGTAGCAATGAAATGAGCAGCTGGCCGACATCGCAGCGACAACATTTTCACTGCCGGGAACAAAGTCCTTCTCAGCTCAACCAACATCAAACTCTGTAGCCCCGACTATTTGAAACTTAAACCCCAATGGTTTGGACTGTTTGAGATCAAGCGCATGCAAGCCCTTGTGGTTCCACAACTCAAACTCCCCAACACAATGCAATTTCATCCTGTGTTTTGTATAAGCAGACACGAGTACTACCAAGAACCTTGAGAGAACTTCCTCGGCAGGGATGTCCCTCCCCCTCCTCCTGTTCAAGTGGACAAGGACACAGAGTACGTCATTGAGGAAATCCTTGACCACAGACGATGAGGCAAAATGACAAAATATCTTGTCAAGTGGCACGGCGATGACGCCGCGCATAAGAGTTACGAACCCTGCCACAACCTCTCCGATGTTGATAACCTCATGGACGGCTATTACCGCCGTCACTGGGCCACATCTTCACGCACACCAGGACGTTGCAGCTAAAGGGAGGGTAAGTGTTACGTACAAGACGTACACAATTCCCTAATCTTTCTGGGTGGGTAAATCTTTTGTTACATGAATAGCCCACCACATCACAGGACCTCGATATTCACTTTGACGGTCGAGGACAAACCGGCCAACTGTTCTCACATCCAGTGAACCTTCCCAAACCCTCTAAAAAATTTGACAACTCTCTCAAACATACGACAAAAGTATCACAACCTTTTGGTAGAAGTTTTGACACAACGAGACAAATCTTGATTTATGAAGATGCATACAAGCTGTCAGCTCATCTCGCACATCAAGACTTTGCAGACTTTGTGACTACAACATGAGGTGAGCGAGTGCAACTGACAACCAATAGTGGGTTTCTGGCGACGACTTCAGTGATGAAGGAGCAGAATGTGCCGATGGAGGCAAATCCTGAAGCGAAAGTGAATGCTGGCGTGGCTCACTATGCGGTAACTAGATCAACCCCAAGGTCCCTACAACTAGTCCAGACACTGACCCAACAGCGGTAAACCAGCCGCCCCTACCGACAGCCAGCATAGGGATCAACAGCCATCTGCTTTAACATCTCAATGTCGCGATAGAGGCTCTCCACAATGCAAGCGCATGAGAATCGGTGCTCGTCGAGAGAAAAGTACGTCTTTTGTGCAAAACTTCTCGACATCCTTATCAGGTACGCAGATGTGGTGATAGCCATGGCGTAGATCAATTCTGTTGAAAACTTAGGCCCATCAAAGTTGATCAAAAGGCTCATATGCTCGCGGGAAGGGGTGGTTATTGTTGATGGTGATGTTGTTCAACACTCGATAGTCCATGCACATCCGCATTTCTCGAGTTTTCTGTTTTCACAAAAGGTCCAGTGTTGCGTAGGGTGACATGGATGGACTGATGTACCCCTAACTGAGCCTTTGATCCTGTTGTTATTTTTGTTTGGTCAGCTCGTGATCGCTCATCCGATAGGTCCCCTTTACCGTGGGTATCTTGTCCAGCTTCAGGTCAATCTCATGTTCAATGTTGCGTTGAGGTAGTAACTCTCGAGGTAGTTTGTTTGAAAAAAACTCATGTACAATCCTTGATAAGCTACGCAAACTCTTTCAGTACTGCTGCAAACTTCTCAGGCGTCAAGGCTGCTAATGTCACTTGGCTGCTGCAATCTCTTCCAGTCCCCCTGCTTCCATATGGAATAGCCATGCTTCGGCTCGGCGTTTAAGGTATTGCTTGACCACATCCAAAGATGTCGGTTGGTTTTTTGTGGCTGCCACAAATTCCTCTCTTGATTCCACCTCTCCTGCTTCCCGCAAGTGTCCCTACGTTGTGGGTCGCTCGACTTGACACATGTATCACTTTTTGCCATTAACGTTGACGTATATTGCTTCACTGCTCTAGTCGACTTGCGCATTGTGCCTATGCAGGAAATCTTGCCCAAGGATGATTTTGTGATTGCTCATTGGGAAAGTCACCCAAACTGATATGTCATGCAGATATCAGATTTGCAGTCGGGGTGGTGCGGAAAGTTGACAGATCTGCAATTGTCTGTCAACAGTTTTTCCCTCAAACACTCCGCATTTGGTCTACAAACCCTGCTTGTAAACCATGTCCTTGTTGATGAAACTATGAGAAACTCCTCCATCTAGTAGTACCGGTACCGTTCTGCAACTCTAACAACCCCTCGATTGTACTCGTAGCGAAGTCGCTGGTTGGTCGTCCTTATACCCCTTGTCAAACTTTCTGACCTCAGTCACCCTTGTCTACGGCGATGTGAGCCGCTCACATGGGCACTCAATCAGAATAGATTTTCCCAATCAATCAAGGGACTTACCGTCTACTCCTATCCTTTGTCATTTCCCGACTCCTAATTCTCTTTCCGTGACTTCCCCCCCTCCTTTCTCGCCTTTTGTTGTCGCTTTCAATAGTCGCGTGATACACGACCTGGCCTACCTCAAGTCTATTAGAGCCATTCCTTGCGCTGGTTGGCAGCGTCAATATCCATGAGGGACAAGGTTTCCACCAACTGCAACTTCCCTCAGCCGTGATAAAGATTGTGGCCGTAGATTCGCCTAACATTTGATTCCCGCATCCGAGCGTTGTAATCAGCACTATCAATGCATACTGGTGTTGGGCTCATATACACAAGGTTGTCTTGGATGCAAAAAATGGAAGTTTATCTGCCACATCTCCTGTTTGAGGCTTTGTTGTAGTAGAAATATAGCTCGCTGGGGGTGAGGTCGTTGCCGGTTATAAATTTGCAAGATCGTCGAGAGGACTTTGCCACGCTGGATTGCTGAAGAAAACCTTGGAGTTTGTATTGTGCATCGAACTTCTGATTCACCTTCTCAAACCAAGTAGATATAGCATGTTTGAGGTCGCCCTGAATTTCCCGTGGCGTGAGAGAGTTGTGTCACATCAAATTCATCTGCTTGTGAGGTAGTACACCTGCGATCGACGATGTGAGAGCGATCACATGAGTGAATCGATCGCCTTCAATCTCCTTCTGCAATTGGATAGCCTCTAGATCGGGCCACCAACTCAAGGCCGTGCTACACAAAAGCAAGGCCCTGAGGTCAATTTTCTTTCTGTTGTTCATTGTAGTAGCGGTGAAGTACGCCTCCAAACTTGTCATTCACATCATGGACGTCGGTCCCTTGGAATTTGCAGGATTGAACTACTCGCGAGGTGCTAGTCAAATCTGGGGCTCATTCGAGAGTTGCAAATTTCTCTCGGTGATTGTTGCTTTGCATGCACGAGATTCTTGAAGCTCCTCTATCGCCACGTTAAGTTGGTGGAGATTATGGATGTTGAGGCTCTCAAGTCCCAACAATTATTGGTACAGGTTTTTGTTGATTTGCGCTTTTTGATTGGTGCCTCCCATCATGCCAAGTGTCGCCACAACGGAATGTGACGGATGCAAAGGGTTTCTTGAGCTTGAGGGTTCCGTTGCCAGGTTGGCCGTCAGGTTTGTCAGTGCTATACCATTCACTGCAATAGTGGTTGTTACCGCCTGATTTGGATGGAGAGCGTCATTGTTCGCGCACTGCTGATCCGCCATCGTCGGAGTTCTTGCCAGGGACTGCTGCTCATTGCCGGTTTCACTCATTTCATTGACCATTGCTGTCTCAAGGTCTGCAATCTTCTGAATGATGGAAATGCGCTGGGGACTTGTGCGAGGCTGTCGCTAGGTAATTAATATGCCAGTTGCCCCTCCAATGTTGCTGCACTCTCATACCAAGTGTTATGTCAAGTGAATGTAGGTGGTTCACAGGGATGAGGTGCTGGACAAAAGACAACTTGAGTGTTTGGGGCAAATGGAGAGTTTGTATCAAGCAATAATTGAACTTCCATGACAAGTGTTGAGTGATCTAAGCACAGATACACAATGCAAAGAATCCTAATGAGGCATAAGCCGGATCATCGGCGTTCAAGCCCAGTGACGTGTGAGAGGTCACGCTGTGAGTGGCTGATTTGAAAAGCTCCGGCAAGAAGTCAAGAAGGTTCGATAACATCAAGGTGCTTCTTTAGAAAAGCCTAGCAACGTCAAAAAGTCCGTCAAACGATACAAAAAAACTGATAGAACCCGTGATACTTCTGTCGACCATTTTGGAAAGTGGCCAAAGTTGGTCAAAATGCCCTTGGCCAAACGGCGTGAAAATACTGGAGTGAGTGTGCAGTGGGCCATGAATTTACAGACATAAACACCCACTCTTGAAGACCGTGTACGTCAGTGACATAACTGCGGCGTGCACAAGGTCGCATTGTTTGTGGTTGCTTCTAGAAGCTCCCACAAGAAGTTTGCGGGCTTTGACAACATCAAGGCGAGTTTTCATAAATGTCTAGCAACATCGATAAGTTGACGGAATGATATCGAAACACTGGTATGGTTTGTGACACTTCTGTTGTTCATTCTAGAACATGGTTAAAACAAATTCTGCAATGAAACACCAAAGGTCAGGGTAGGTGGCCAAAATGCCGTCGGCCAATTGGCACAAAAATCCTAAAGTTGTCACACGATGGGCCACGGATGTAATTGCAAAAGTGTCCACTCGCAGATTTTAGGTACTCGTGTATGTCAGATACGTAAAAACTCTCCCCCTCTTAGACGCGATGTCCCAACGAGCTGGTAAAGGTTGCCGTCGATCTTGTGATCGACGTCTCAGAGGTTGACATGAGACTTTTAGTCATTGTGTGCAGTATTGTAGCAGTGCCAAATGACCAGGTATTCCATCGTTTTTCCGTAGTGTCAATATTTTTAAATCATATACTCCATGTTTTTGTACATAAGTACAGGAGGTGGAGATGCGATGTCTATGCCTGGGAGCTTCATACTGGAGTCCCAGTATTGCTTGAGCATGTTGATGTAAACGAATAGGATGAATTGCCAAGTTTTCAGGTAGGTGAAGGCGAGTGACAACAGGGGTTTGTATTTTCTAGATCTCAAACGGTCCTATCTAGCAGGATTTGAGCTTAACATAAACCCTATCCTCGGGGTTTGATGTTTGCCAAGCTGAGGAGGACATGTTTGCTAGCACATAACACGTCATCGCTGTGCTGTCCGTCGACCGCTCACTTCATGGCTACTTGTATCTTTGTGAGGGTCTAATGTGTTTCCTCCCATACACTTGAGCAATCCCTCCGATGGACGACGACCACGAAGATGTTGCTCTCACTCTGCAACCCAGCTGATATGGGAGGAAGTTAGCCGTGAACCACTTTTAACATAACTTGACCCGCTGCCGTGGATGTGTGGATTTTTCATGCGAGGCAGTTGGGGATTTGTCTGTCCAACCAGTGTTGTGCAGCTCACATAATGTGCGGAGAAGCTGTTCAAGCATCTGATTGGTCCACTCTGTGACCCGTTGGTTTGAGGATAGAACACCCTTGATGTCGTAATGTGTCATCAACTTGTGTTAGAAGCGGCTAGTGTGACTCTGTAAACTGTACAATCTGGCTTACAAACAACCGCGCTGTTCTCTACATAGTGACGGTGGTTGTCGTTGGAATGAGGTATTCATTTTTGTGAACTTTTTCAATGATGAGGATGGCGTCGCAACCCTTGGGAGTGGCGGGCCAGCCCGCCACAAAATCCATGGTGATGTTGATCCACAACTCCAGTGGAACAAGTAGGGGTTGGAGTAGACCAGGTAGCCTCGTGCGACAATTTTTTTGTCTCTGACAAGTGCCCACGACACATGAATAGCTAAATTGTTGGTTTGCATCTTGTCCCACAAGGTATATTCTAACATTTTTTGCATCTTTTCCATGCTAAAATTTCCACCCGGACCGGTGTCGTGGCATTCCTCCAATAGTACTCTTTGCAGCCCCCCGTTCAGCGGAACGACAACCTGGCAAGTAAAATGCCTACGCGAGGAGGTATCATCAGACCAGAACTTGGTTTTGTCATGTTCGCTGATCTCCTCACAACCTTTCCGAATAGCTTCGCTAGGTTCCGGTCTTGCTTGCTAAGAAGCGTGCTGGTCTTGGCCATTAAATCCGGTTGTTGACTTCCAATACTTAATGGATTAGTTTTTCTTGGTCGGTACACGATGTCATAGTCAAAGTTTGACTTGAGAAACTCCATCCATCGAGTGTGTTGACAACTCAAATTTGGCTGGTTCTTGAGATTTTTCAGTGCGTGGTGGTCGGTACAAACAATGCATCATTGGCATTCCATGTAGCACTGCCGTGTTTTGAATGCGTGCATGACTGCCAGTGTTTATTTCTCATACACTACATGGTTGAGCTCTGGCGAGCGTAATATTCTCGACATATACGTGATCAGTTGTTCTCCACCGCTGTTGTACTGGAGGAGAACGGCTCCGATGGCTCAATCGGATGCCTTGGTGGCCACAATGTAGTCCAGCGCATGATCTACCTATTGTATGACCGACGCTAAGGTTAGAGCGTTTTTCAAAGAGTTGAATGCTTCTTGTATTCTGTCCCCCCAATTCCAATCATTGGATTTTTAGTGAGATCGAAGAGAGGCGCAGACATTCGAGCTCAGTCCTTTGTCAGCTGACGGTAGCAGTTATAATGTGCAAGACTACTTGGACGTCCCTAAAATTTCTGGGTTTCATCCAATCCGCAACCGCTTTCGCCTTCTTTGGGTCCATGGTGATCCATCCGCTTTATGTATTGTAGCCAAAAAACTAGATCAAATGGCAACTGAAGTCACACTTTGAGTATTTTTCAAACGAAATATTGCTTCATTAAATCTCCAAAATCTCATATCTTTTTTGGAGATGTCCATGTGCTCCTCTAGGGTGCGGCTGTACACCATGACATCATCTAGGCATACAACAGCAAAGTCATCAAGGTACACGCAACATTTTTTGTTCATCGCCGCTTCAAGTGTTACCACTGTTTTTCCATTTGGTTCAGTCTGAATGGAAAAACAATGAACTCAAAGTGCTTGTATCAGGTGCATAATACCATCTTCTATGTCGTTATCAGATACGCGGATCTGATGATAGATGTTGTGTATGGCAATGTTGTTGAAAATGTGGGCCCTTTAGGGTTGGTCAAAAGGTTTGCTTGCTCATGGAATAGTGTAGCATTTCTCGATGGTGATTGTGTTCAATAATCGACAATCTATGCACATCTGCATCTCTCCTACTTTCCTTTTCACAAGTATTCAAAGTGTTGCGTATGGTTGCGTGGAAGGTTTGATGAATTCTTTGCCAAGCATCTTGTCCACATGTTTCTTGAGTTTGATCAACTCGTGGTCATTCATTCAAAGGGTTACTTTTACCAATGGTCTACTTCCCTACTTCATGTCGATTTTATGATCAATGTGCCACTGCAGAAGTAGCTCTCAAGGTATTTCATCGAATAGAATCCCTTTGAATTCCTCGATGGGCGTGGAATATTCCTCTCGTACTGTTGTGAAATCTACCGGTATCTAGGCTAACGTGAGCTTCGTGCTTCAGGTAGCTCTTGGTCACGTTCAAAGGTATCGGTAGGTGTTTTGTGGCAGCCACGAATATCTTTGCTGCTTCCACCTCTGCTGCTTCCCGTAATTGCTTTTGCATTGTGGATTGCACGACCAGAGGCAGATGTTGTTTCCCGCATATAATGTTGACATAGAGTGAACCGCTACTCCAGTCCACCTGCCCATCATATTGGTATGGGAAATCGTGCCCTAGGATGATTTTTTGGTCGCTCATTGGATGAGTTCTCTAGACCGTTATGTCATACAGATCAATGATACATACTCAGAGAGGTTATCAAATTCCAAGGCTCTATAGTTGTCCATCGACAGTTTTTTCCTTCAAAGACCCATAGATTGGTCTACAAACCTAGCTTCTAGTCCATATTGTTACTGACAAAATTGTGAGAAGCTCCTCCATTCAATAGTTGTAGTACTGTTATACAACTTTTACAACCCCTCGGTTGCTCTTGTAGCATGGAAAACTCGTCACTGACAATCGGTCAGTGAAGAATTTTCCATCCAAACAGGTTCCTTACTGTCTAATCCTGTCCTTTACCAATCCTAACTCCTCTTTTTGACTATGCGGCTTCCCCCCCTTTTTGGTTTGTTGATGGCGTTTTCGACATTTACGTGAGATTTGGCCTGGTTATCTGCAAGTCCAGCAGATCTGTTGATCGTGTTGATCTACAGCATATAAATCCATCCGAGACATGGTTTTTTCTAGCTGCAACTTTCCTCTGCCACGATAAGGATTGTGACTTACTCGTCACAACTCGTAGGAGTCTTGCATCCGAGCGTTGTACACGGTACTGTCAACGCGATTGACTGCTACAATCATTTGGAAAAGCTTGTCCTGGATGCCAATAACTGCAATTTCCCGCCGAATATCCCGCTTAAGACCTTTAGAGTAGGAACACAGATCATCAGGGGTGAGGTTACTGCCGATGATGATTTCACATAAACACCCTGTATACTATGTCATGTTGGACTTCTGATGTAGGCATCGGAGCTTATACCGTGCACCAGAACTATTGTTTAGCTTCCCAAAGCAAGCGAGGGTAGTGCACACGGAGTCGTTCCATGTTTCCAGTGGCATGCGAGGGTTGTACCACATTGGATTTATCTGCCTCAGAGGTAGTACACCTGTGCTCGACAATGTGAGGGCGGTCGCGTGAGCCTTTGATCCATCTCTGCCGGTCTCATACTGTCGTTCAATGGTCTTTAGATCAGACCACAAACCTAAAGCTGTGCCATGCACAAGAGGAGCCTCGAGGTCAATATTATTCTTGTCATTGTTGACCCTAGCGGCAGTGAAGTACACCTCAAAAAACATTCGCAACATCTTGACCGTCACTCCCTTTGAGTTTGCAGGATCAAACAGCTCCAGAAGTGCCATTGAAATCTGGGGTTCAGTCAATAGTTGAAGGTTTCTCCCAGTGAGCAGTGCTTCACACGAGTGGGAAATTTGAAGCTCCTCCAGTGCCACAACAAGTGGTTGGAGAAGAAGGGTATTGAGGCTCTCAATTCATGATAACTTCTGGTACAAGTCTTCATTCATTCGAGCCTATCATCCAGTGCCTCCCTTTGTCCCACGTGTCGACCCGATGGGCAGCGGCGAAGGCAAAGGATTCGCCGAGCCCGAGGGGTCCGTCACTGGGTTGGCCGTCGAGTTCATCGGTGTTGTACCATTCATCGCAAATGCTGTCCCTGCTGTCTGGTTTGTCCAAAGAGGGTCGGTGTTTGGGTGGTGTTGATCCTCCAGGGAAAGAGTGTTCATCGGAGAGTGCTGGTCATTGCCGGTTGTGCTTGCTCTATTCACCGTTCTCGTCGCGAGGTCTACGATATTCCAAAGAAATGGAGGTGCACTGAAAAATCGTGCGAGTTTTTCCCCAGGTAGTCAATACGTTGGTTGTTCCTCCAATGTTGTTGCTATCTGGTACCAAGTGTTACACCGAGCGAAATGGACGTGGTTTATAGGGATGGGGTGCGGGACAAAAGACGGTTTGAGGACTTGGGACAAGTGCACAATTTATGTTTAGTAGTAAGTGTACTTCTATGACAAGTGTTGACTGAGTCAAGCACATACATACAATGCCGAGAATAAGAATGCGACATACGTTGGATCCTTGGCATTCGAGCCAAGCGACGTGTGCAAGGTCACGTTGTGAGTGATTGCATCAAGAAGCTCCGTCGAGAAGTCAGGAAAATTTGAGAACATCGAGGCTCGTCTTTGTAGAAGTCTAGCACCGTCAAGAACTTGACCAAATGATATCAAAGCATCGATACCATTCGTGACACTTCTATCGACTGAAGTATCACAAACCGTATCAATTATTTGATATTGTGCGGTCAAAATCTTGGCAGCAATAGAC
>SZWC01008947.1:77406-87406 GCA_023375785.1 Penium margaritaceum | reverse complement strand
TTCTCATTACAGCACTATGCGAGCACTTGGACGCAACCGACGGTGCAACCGAGAACAGTTTCAAGCGTTAAACATACACAGCTATTACACGCAAACTAGAGCTGCGTTTAAGGAGTGAGGTGGGGGCGCAAGAGGAGCGGCAACATGCTAACAAGTTGAAGCGCACCTATAAGCTACTACGCTCCTTCATCACCCATCCCATGGCAACCGGATGTTGGGACAAAGCGTCCTTCATGCAAATTGGGACCACAAAGGAAGTGGCGTGCTTTTATCAGGCGTGGTTCAGTATACATGGATCTGATGGGGGCAAGTCTAGGTCCATGATATCCCATGACAAATGAGATGTGGGCTCCCTCAACTGCAACCGATGGTGAGCAGGTCACGGGGGCGAGCGTCGCAGAGTCTCATGAAGATGCTTCAAATGATACGACCTTCAACAAAGAGGAGTTTGACGCGGAAGATGGACCTGCCGAATCGAATTACATCGCGATGTGCAGCGATTGATGTCCCTTCTTGCGAACATGTTGGCCATGTTCCACGCAATCCGATGGACATCTTGTCGTATTCACAAAATCGTACGTTATCAACCGTCATAACCAAAAGAAAACCACACCACTGTAGCAAAGCGCCCTTTCATCTAGATGCTAACATTGCACAAGCATCTCTGATACATCAACACGGTGCCTGAGTTCAGTTGCGCTCGGATTCCGTCATAGAGTTAAGTCAGATCCGACTTGGTTTTCAGGAGACAACGTTGAATGTTACAATAACATTGCTCCCGGACGTCCAACTACAAAACGATTCATGATGAAGTATGACGATGGTGCATCCGTTCCGTAGACAAATGAGCAAGGTAAAACGATCCCTCAAACAAATCCCAAAATACATTTTCTCCATGAGATAACATTCTACTTAACTACTGGTGGAGTGAAGCAACAGTTAGTGATAGCGTGCAGACGTCATTCGATGGATTGACCCACGAGCCTACCGAACAAAAATGCAACTTCAAGGTTCATCGTCATTGCTGCTTTTCCTTTGCACAGTTGGACTTCTAAACTACAAAACTCAATCCTCCATCCCTGTGTCAGATAAACATATGCATACTTTTTGGAAATCCGACAGGTGATACTCCAATGACGCCTGTCCCAGTTTGTTAAAACTTCTTTCTTTACGAGATTGATAGCTCCATCAGATGCCCATAACTGAAGAATCCGAGTCTTGTTCTTGTAATCATGGTCATAACCGGCCCAACTACGACGTGTTATATGATGCTTTGGTCATACAAACCCCCCCCCCCGATTGGCTGATTTGAACATTTCAGATCGAGTTGCTCTGAAGACCGTAAATAGTCAACTTGAATTCTATGTATATTGATCACTTCAGTCCTTCCTAATTAAACATTCCAAATCGACAACGCGACCGTATCCAACCACTCATTAACAGTTTGGACGAGGATGACGCAAAGAAACATGGAAGTACCCATTTCTTCACATTTCAAGCTCTTCTTTGAAGCGTTGCCAGAAGAATGACATCCAAGGACCATCCACTTCCATACCTATTTCATCTCATGTTCAGGTCTCTTCTCTCAAAAAGAAACCATAAATGAAACATGCTCTTTGCCAAACAAATACAACCAAAGCCATAAGCCACTCCACGTATTAATACATCTCCCATTGTTTGTGTGTACAAAGTGTGTATGTGTGTGTGTGTGTGTGTGTGTGTGTGTGTGTGTGTGTGTGTGTGTGTGTTTGCATGCGTGCGTGCGTGCCTATGTGTGTATGTGTGTGTGTGTGTGTGTGTGTGTGTGTGTGTGTGTGTGTGTGTGTGTGTTTGCATGCGTGCGTGCGTGCCTATGTGTGTATGTGTGTGTGTGTGTGTGTGTGTGGGGTGTGTGTGTGTATGTGTTTTCTGGTGTGCACGCATGCATGTAGACGCATGTGTGGGAATGCGCTCACACACATGCATACACACATTTACAAACACACACACACACACACACACACACACACACACACACATACACACACACATACACACAAACACCCACACACAGCAAAAAAAATGAATTTATGAAGATTCTTAACTTAAACAGCTATTTTAAGAGTAAAAGGGAAATTGTTTTGTGGTTGACACTCACTTTGCCCAGTAGAGTCATCAAGGCTTGGAGTTCATTGTGTACATGAAGATGCAAGCAATGACCACCAGTTGGAAATGATTTTTTCATTTCATCGAAGCCTTTGCAATGTAAAAATGCATATCAAGTAGGATACAATTGTTACTTTGGTCACCTTTAAATTTCACAAAAAAAACAATTTGTAATGAAGCACGGGGTTGTCACAAGGCTTTTTCTTTGTCCCTTTTTGTTATTTTAGTTGGTTAAAAGATATTCCCTCTTTTTAACGATGGTTTCATGGAAAGAGGACTAACTTTTTCTGGAAAATTAAAATTCATTTTCATGCTTTTATTATTGAATGAGTTGCACAAAAGGTTTTGCTACTACGAATGATGAATGTTCTCTTACAATGGATTGCATATACTGTCACAATGATTGTCAAATCCCTAAGGAATATCTACAATGAAGTTCTTACCCTTATGCAAAATGCGCCTATGGCGCTTGAGCTTAGCTAACACGAGGCTTTGTCACTTTGGACAATGCACCAATGTGTGGAACTCCCTTGGTCAAACCTTTGTGATACAACTAAGTGGCACAAGGATTAGGATGTGAACATTTTGAGTCAGTGAATGTTATAAGATATTGTCTTTGGCCACAATGGCGTGGAGAAAAGACCATGAAAATGGGAGGAAAGACACAGTTTATTAAGTAGAAAGAGGCCATAGATAAGTGGTTCAAGTTGTTTCAAAGGAAAAATTAGGAATGGGACTACTTCTCATCCGGGCATCCAAGGCCTCGGTGAGTTATGTTGAAATCTATTGTCATGGTTTAGAGCGGCAACCATGGATGGTTAGAACCAATCATTGATCACCGATGATTTGGTGTGTGAGGTAATCGATGATTGTTTTTTCTTTCCTTTAATGTTTCTTTCACCGCCTTTCTAGCGATTGTTCCTGCCACGTACCAACTTTGCCACGTTATAACATTGCCACGCATGAAGGCATGTCATGTACGTAGTCAAATCGTACGCTAAGGCATGTCAGGTCCGCAACTGAAACGACCAAAGTTTCACTTCCCTGCGGGTGTAGCAATGAGTCACATGTGTACAGTCGCTTAAGTAAAAAGCACATTAAGAAGCTGCATTGACCATCGTTGGAACCTGTGCATTACAACTACCGCGAGCCTAGTTGTTTTGTTTCATTGATGGATTTCAACAATTCGTGAAGCGCAAAACACAATATTCTGTAATCAATGAAGTAAAATGAGGGCAATCGATTCTCGATAGTTGTAAAGAAAAGAGCGAGTAAGCAATTTGTTTTACACTATTTGTGTGCGCTCGCTTTTACGCCACCCACCAAAACATTCAGGCCAGACTAGTTAAAGTTTAGAGCATACCAGGGCCCAAAACGCCTGTTTCGATTTGAACTTGAGCACGGATGTTTCCATCCACACATTTTAGTAGTTTTCAAGAATGATAGAATTGACTGGTTTGGACCAGACTCGGATTCAACATGGCGAGACTTTAGGGACAGGGTACGGCACACGCTCTTTTTGGAACACGTTTTGCATCAATGCGATAAGCTGGGGTCCTCGGTGTTTCCTTTCGGTTTTTGTTTTGCAGTGTTTCTCGTGTTGAAGTCGAAACATCTTTATGTAAAAGGCTCTTGAACATCTTTGTTTGAACTTGCCTTTCTTGCCAATCATTCGACAACCTTGGCCAAGAAGGCCATCTTTTTAAGTCACTCCTTCCGCACAATGTGAATTCACCATGCAGACGCAAAAGCTTCTTCTGACAGGAGAGAAAGGTGGTTATAGCCAGTACAGATCAGAATATCGGCAACGTCTATTGAAAGTCGTCCCCAAAAATGGAGTTGAAATAAATCTATGATCGACTCATTCCCACAATAGTAGTGTAGGGAAACTTGCCGTACGTCACCCTTGTAGCTTGAAAAGATTCTTAACATGAGTGAAACCCTCTTGGTTTGCGTCAGACCACCTACACTTTCCATCGACCGTGAGCGTAAGAGTTGTAGCAATGGGATGAACAACGAGTGTGGTGACGGTTGCAGATTGTTTTTCAAAGGCAGCAGATGTGTGGAGGACACTCGGCGATGCTTTGAATTGCCGCGGCAAAACGAAAACAACGAGACACACTACGAGCGCCTTCGTCTTGCCGTTGGGTTCCTGGTCTCGCTCGATGTTGAACGGATGAGCTTCGCACTTTCGGTATGTTTTCATCCATCACGTGATGGAGTCGTCCGACCGTAAAAATGAAGCAAAAAAGGTGTTTCTAAGAATTGTATCTTCCATGTATCATCGCTCATGCACGATCATGTTTCCACTATGATGGGATGTGTGATGGGCATTGCCTTTACGACAGTTTGACCGTTGCAAAAACATTTCGCTTAGCGAGAGAGAACGAACATCACAAATGGACAAAAACAACAGGTGTTATCTGATGAAAAGCTACGAGATTCAAACGGGGTCTCTCCATTTGCCGCATGGACAGATGGCCGCGACG
Organism: Penium margaritaceum; assembly: GCA_023375785.1. NCBI lineage: Eukaryota > Viridiplantae > Streptophyta > Zygnematophyceae > Desmidiales > Peniaceae > Penium > Penium margaritaceum. The sequence continues at coordinate 82,772 of SZWC01008947.1, read as the reverse complement.
ACGGGTCCATCACACCCCATCAAGCTCGGAGCTTGATGGGCTGTGATGGACCTGTCGTTGCAATCCCACGCTCCCAGAAAACGTTTTTCTACCCCCACTATCAATGTCCCGATTCACCCTCGCTAAATGCACGTGTTGCTAACGCGCTGATTGGACGTTTATCTCCAGCGACCAGTCGTGTGATTGCATGACTGGTCGCTAGGGATAAACGTCACAAGATTTCTAGCCATGTGCAGGCCCTCGTCGACCACCATAGACAAGGGTTGGCACGAGACCGACGCTTGGCCTGTAGCACAAATGCCTCGAGCCTTCAGCCTTCAAGTAGCCGTTAGCTCTCCTCTGCCTGGTGCTCTTTTCGTTCCAAAGGTCACGTGACATCTTCCGTTTTGCTTCAGCTATGGCCCACAACAAACGCCAGCAACGTGTTGCAAAAGCTGCTACAGGTGCGCCATTCGGTCAACTAGCCCAAGCAAGCATGCAAGGAGGCAAAGTCCAACCCCTGGCTCGCCTCCAATTGGCTACCAAGGACAATGTCATTGCATTTGACGCCCTTTGCCTACGTGGGGTGAACCACGAAGATGTCGTATTCATCAAGGAGGTTCCGGCCGATTTCCACCCACATGGTGTAGCCGTAGGGGGGCGTTTGGGAGAGGTTTTGAGAGAAAAAGAGGCACTTCTTGTAGAATGTGAGGCCGACGGATCAGACAGAATGCATGTGCAAGGCAACTCCATGCTTCCAAGGGCATCAAGTGATCAAACGGCTCCAAGTGTACCAACATCCCCGACGGCTGCGACCGCGGCGACGACGCCAACAACCGCCACGGCTGCGTCGAGTAAAATGTCATCCACCGCCATCCTTTCCCCTCCCCACCCCCCCTAGTCCGTAGGCATCCGGCGACGTCTCTCCCAAAGGGATCATCAGGTGGCCGTCATCCCAACTCCACACCAAGCAAAACAAACAAGTGACCACGTGTGTCCGCTCATTCCCCGCTCAGCAAACCTACGTCTTCAGCAACGAGCCCATTTGCCAAGGAAATTGGTGAGAACAGCACTGGTGATTTTCCAGCGTCCCCCTCTTCCACAACATACTAGAGTAGCGCCGGTGAGAATCTGTCTACGACGAAAGAACCCTCAACGCAGGCGCCGACAGTGGGGGTTGAAGGCAAAAAGGGGTTAATGAAGCCTTCAGATTTGGATGGACAGCGTGGTGGTAAGGGGAAGGAAGCAATGACAGATAAGAAGGAGAATGACTTCTTCAATTGGACAGAAGATGAGGAGAAGGAGGAGCTTGCCTAGGCGAGGTATGAATTTGATACTGAGTGGATTGAGGAGAAAGAGCGACAAGGAGGCTATGCACTTAAGATGTTGCATGAGAAACAGTGCGCAAATCCCACATACAAAACCTGTAGAAGCGATATGTTGACCTTAAGACCAAGTATGGCACAAGTAGGGAGGCAGGCAAGGAGCCACCAAAGTGGTTCGACTGGATGCACAAAGTCTGCAAGGGGAAGCCTCAGTTTGACAAGAAGGCGATGGATAGGAGCGGGATCAAAGGAACGTCAACATCGTCAGGTAGTGATGTGGGCAAACGTCGTCAGGGAGGTGGCGATGCGGAGGCAGACGCAAGACTGTAGTTATGTGCTGAGGAGATGCGTCTCTCCCGAGGCTCATTTGAATCAATGGGTAATAGGGTGTGCGACCTCATGGCCGAGAAACTGCGACAACAAAAGGAAAGTGTGTCTTCATACTCCCACTCTTCACAAATGTCCATGCCGCACGATTTTGGGGAGCTCATGTGACTCATGATAATGCTTGTGGTTCGACTTGGGATGGGCATGGTGGGTTATCGACATCCGGGAATGGCTATGCAAGGTTCTGGTTGTGGAGATTCTGGTACGTCAATGGGGCCCATGTTTTTGGGGGGCGAGGGGATTTCTATGGGTCCCATGCCCGCGAGTGGACCTAGAGCGTCCATGGGGACGTTTCCTGTGGGGGGAGGGGGCTTCTTCATGAGGCCAACAGCAACGGGAGGAGCACATATGTCGACGGGGGAAGAGATGGCTGGTGGTGGGAAGGGGGGAATGCGAGAAAGGAAGAATAGGATGAGAGTGTGAAACGGAGAGACGGAAGGGATGCGGAATTGGTTGAGGGGGATGGGATGGGAAAGGATGATGGAGCGGTGAGGGGTGCGGCAGATTGAGGGCAGACTTTTCATGCTGATGACGGTGGGTTTAGACCGTGGAAACCAGTGCCTTGCATGGCAGGGCTTGATGTGGGAAGTACTCCAAAATGGGTGACTAGATTCCAACCTGCCTCAATGTTTGTGCCTTTGCCCTCTATTGTCGGTGAGGATGTCTTCTATGCAGCCATACAGGGCCCTAGCGAGGCTGATGAGGAGAGGGACGCAGAGTTGGCAGAGGTGAACGTCAAAGTCGAGGCAGATGAAGAAGAGGCATCGGTTGGAATTGACATGCACGGTAAGGAATCGCTCGATGATGTGTTTGAAGACAAGATGAGGGTGGGCAGAGGCAATGTCTATCATTTGTTTGATAAGGAAGCAAATATGTGTGTCTTCTTATGTATTTTGATAGCCTTTATTGTTCATGTATGTCAGAAGTAGTTGTGCCCACCTATGGTCACCACACGTTGCATTTGTTAACGGTGTTCTTTGCCCATGCGGATTTGTTCCATTTGCTTGTATGTGCTGTGGACATTGCATGAATAATCGATTACATGTCAAGCATGAGATGGTGTATCAAAGTGACGGTTGCAATGTATTGTACTATGGTGTAGCATTCATGGTGAAAACTGAAGCATACTACTTGGCAGGGTGTTTTATAATGACTGACAAAGAAGTTTAGAAATATTCACTACATTAAATAGTAGCATGCATCACCGAAACCCTTTGCGTTGCAAGTGAGCTGTAAACAAACGTTGTGCTAGTGCATCTCTTTCTGCAAGGCATTGACGATATTGCCTGACGTCGGTATCTGGTACAACACCTTGCATGCCGTCATCAACTGTATCGTGGTCATTGTCTTCTACCACTCCTCCTCCAAAAACCTCGATGTCCTCTAACTATGCAATTGCCGCAGCCACATCTTGAGCATTGTTGCTTGCAACACCCATTGCGGTTTAAGGAGCTTCATGGAACCATTCCATCGCAAAATCATCGCTGTGGCGCTGGCACATGTTGTGGAGGATGACGCAACATGTAACAACGAGGGGAACATTTTGAAGTGCATGGTCCACACGCTTCATGAGAATACGCCAGCAACATTACAAAAAACCAAATGCGTGCTGAGCTACCATGCGCGAGGTTGATTGCTTGTTGTTGAAGTACTCTTACGAGGGCTCAAACCGGGATGCTTGAAGTTTGTATGGCGGAAGAATGTACGGTCGGCATGGGTAGGCTGCATCACCCAGAAGCTTGAACCTACGCAACCCCCCCCCTTATAACCCTATCATACAAGGGTGTTTTGGTAAAGAGACGCCAATCATGCATTTAACCTGCCCAACCAACATGGTAATCGTAGAAGATGCACCTCGTATCAACCACCCCTTGTAGTAGTACGGCATAGAATCCCTTTCGATAGTCATAGGACTCCTTATGCTCCTTCAGCCCCACGATGGGAATGTAAGTGCCATCAATTGCCCCCACACATCCCTCCACTCCTCGAAAATGTCGGAACTCCCGCTCCAACTCTACGAACCTGTCAAGGGAAGGCCAGGATATGTAGGCACTTTTGAAGATGTGTCGAAAGCCAAGGAAGAATTCGAGGCAAATGCGGAACACTGTGGTGCGCCCAAGCTCAAATGCATCAGCAATAGCGAAGTATGTCATCCCACTTGCAAGACGCGTGAGGGCTACCGCAACCCTAACCTCCATGATGACGGCCAAACGGAAGTGTGTGTCCTGCCTCTGAAGAAGGGGGCGCAACTCCTCAACAATGAAGTCGAATAAGGCTAGACTCACGCGAACGGCGACCTTCAAACATGACTACTTCCGAGAAGTTAGCCACGTTGGTATGTGAGACTGATTGCGAGGTTGCATCCACATAGACCGTGGTGTTGTGCGTGTGTGCCTTCATTGACGGTTGTGTATGTCGGCCAGGAAGACGAGGGCATTGGATGTATGAAGTTTGAAGTATTCAATGAGAACAGTCCAAGCCGCAATCCACAACACCATGTTGACGTCCATGGTGGTGACGGCTGCAGGGACATAGCGTCGCCCTTTTTTCACTCTTCTGTGAGAGAGCAGGCCAGAGCAGCTGCCAGTGAAGCGACGGAATGGTGTGCTTGTGGAGTTGGGAAGCGTCCCTGTGTAGCCTCAGCGTTGGAAGCGGTCTGGTGCTGGTGAACACCTGGAGACCAGACTGGTGTAAAGAGCCTTGTGAGGGGATGATGAAAATACAATAAAACTGCATTTACTGAGAGTGGGCATAGTGGGTAGCCAGGGAGGCCCATCCTGATCGATGTTAACATCCAGCCGATCACGGACGACGTTCCCACGCATCGTGATGGGAACCTGTGCTTATATAATGGCGCGTCAAGTGGGGATCTGTCCGCCAACGTGATTTGTGGCGGATAAGCGTGTCTTTCTCGCGCACAAACGTGGGCGCGAAATGTTCCGCTAACAGGACCCCACCACGCACCCCATCCTTCCTTTTTAACTAAAACGGAAGGGGGCCCATCACGTGATTTATGGAAACGCAGCCTTTCTTTGACGTCGTCACGTAGTCGGTGCCAGCTGTAGGTGGTGTCTATTCCCACCCTTGAAGGGTGCTGTCGGGTTCCAGCCCGTAGAGCGGATGCCGCTGCCCCTGGTCCAAACGCAGAGGTTTGTCCACGTCAGCTTTCTTTGGACAGGGGAACCATGGCGCGCCGGGGCGGACCGATGGACTAGTTCTGCTGAAATAGAGACATGCTGTCCCTAATCCTCGCTTCCAACTAACGCCGAACGCTGACAGCGGAGGGGGGGAGTGGGGTGTCATCTGTGGACCGTCCTGGACTAGTCGTGCTGAAAGAAATGGAGATAGAGAAAGCAAGTGGAAGAGATGCAGCTTGCTGCAGCCAGTGCTACAACAACTGCAATGGGCTCAGATCAGGTCAAAATATGTAGAGTGCGGTTGGGTCTGGACGGTTCCATGCCGCAGGCGGTGTTGACGGACGCCTCGGCTCAGCTTTCTTGAGAAGCTGCCCTTCTCCCGTCCTCCTCCTGCTGCTGCTCCTCCTCCACCTCCTCCTCCCCCCACCCCCCCCTCCTCCTCCTCCTCCTCCTCCTCCTACCCCTCCTCGTCGTCCTGGTCCTCTTACTCCTCCTCATCCCCCCCTGCTCCTCCTCTTCCTCTTCCTCGTCGCTCGAT
>SZWC01008947.1:33945-71774 GCA_023375785.1 Penium margaritaceum | reverse complement strand
CTCCTCCTCCTCCTCCTCCTCCTCCTCCTCCTCCTCCTCCTCCTCCCTCCCTCCTCTGCCGCCCCCTCTTCCCTTCCCTTCCTGTCTTTCTGACCTCTGGTCCCCTCCTTTGCTGCAGGCATTGCCAAGAGTTTGTCCTTCTCATACCCGCTCGTGGTGGTGAAAGTGGCCAACCACTTCGACTTCTGGGCAACCAACCGCACGCTGCGCGCCTGCGTGTACGCCGCGTTCGGCTGCAGCAGCCTGTGGTGCGTACACAGCAGAGCCATCCACGCACTTCTGGGACATGGCCCCTCCAGGGCGCTGGAGGAGGTGGTGTCGGAGGTGGTGGAGAGGAGGGAGTACACGCCGGATGCGGACTTGCTTGCGGCAGATGCTGCTGTGACGCTGTCGCCCGGAGCTGCTCCTGCTGCCACTGCCGCTGATGCTGATGGTCCACTAGGGTTACTGGCAGGCACAAACTCAACCGGTGGTGATGGCGGTGATGGCGTCGGTGGCACCAGTGGCGATGAGGAAAGTAGCGAGGGGAGTGCCAGCAGCGACTACAGTCAGGGCGACAGCGGCAGCGGCAGTGGCAGCGACAGCGACAGCGACAGCGACGGCGACAGCGACAGCGACAGCGGTGCAGATGGAAGCAGCAACAGCGCTGCGACAGAGAGTTCTTCCAGGAGAAGTGGTGACTCTGATGGGGACGCTGGCAGTGACGGCGCTGATGAAGGTGAAACAAAAAGTGTGAGCTCTGCAGCCCAAGTGCTCATTGGCAACAGCAGCAGCAGCACTGCAGCGGCTAAGAGTGCTGGCAGCTCAGTTGCAGAAGAAGAAGGAGAAGAAGAGGGCGAGCGTCAGCAGCAGCGCAGACGGCTGCTGGTGAAGGGCGAACAGCAGCAGGCTCTTTCAGCGGCTGCATCTGAACTGCGGGAGTCAAAACAGCAGCAGCAACAGCAACAGCAGGAGCAGCTGCCAGCACAGCCGGCACACCATGCCCCATTAGGCGTGGATGTGATGTTTGACGTGGCGGTGCACATCCGCACACGCACAGAGGCAGTTGAGCACAGCCACACGTGCAAGGATAATGCGGCATGCCGCGCCAAGTTCCTGGCCTCTACTCAGAAGCGGGAGCGCAAGTACATGAGCCAACAGCTGTGGAGCTGCCTGCGGAATATCATGGCGAAGCAGCGTGAGATAGCAAACAAACGAAGAGCTGCTGGTGGGGCGGATCATCCACACAAGTCGGGGGGCTTCCTCCGCAGATACAGCACGCAGGGGCGCAACGAAGGTAGCAATGACGAGTTTCGAATATTTCTTGCCACAGATAATGAGGCTATGCGAGATGACTTTGTGGCGCGGCTAGCCACCATGGGCACAGTCTACTTTTCGACGGGGAGAGTCGTGCACACTTCAAAGTCAGCAGGTGGGTTACCCACTCTTGCGGAGTGGTACCTCCTCGCCAAGGCGCACTTGCTGCTAGAGGCAGAGATGTACGTCAGCACTTTTGCCTACTTTTCCGGACTGCTTGGCAATGGCACGCTTGCCAGCATGGCAATCAAGGACGGGAATCGTTGTTCACTCAAGGCCACTCATAAGGCCCCCGCTCGGGTTAATTCGACGTTGCTGTGAGGCTGGAACCAGTGTGTCGTTTTATGCCACCAAATATTTTTTTTGGTCAGAGGAGTGATGGAATCCCAGTTGCAGTTTTGATTCACAGGGGCGTTGAGGTGGTCTATGACATTTATGTGACTGGCCAAGGATCGCTTCCAAGGCCACTGTGTTCTGTGACAGCTAAACGAATGGCTCGCGACACCAGGTGGTACGCGTATGCAATTTCTGTTCATGTATGCCAATTTCTGATATAGTTATTCAGCTTATAGGTTGACAGCCAGTACTATACTGACAGTATCTGTCGGCTACAGCTGTTCTGATGCTTGTTTTCGTGACACTTGCTACGCTAGTCAACAAGATATTTGCCAATTGTGACAATGGAAAAACACATGAAGTTGACTTTGTTGTGCTTTGTATCGTTCCTGTACAGTTTACTGTGACCACTCGGCTGTGTCCACGTTCGTGCAGATCCCTGAGGCAGGCGGCCCTGGTGACACCGGCGTGACGACAGGCGGCGGACTACCCGCCTGGAGCTGACCGACCACTGTTCCAGAGCCCTAGATGTCACCGGGACTCCTTGCTGTGCCTTCTACGCCTTGCAGGCGCCTTTCGGCGGACTGGGCATGAGGCCCATTTGCATGTTTTTGCATTGTATACTCGCTGCCAGTCGATGGATGTATGCATGTGACCGTCGCTGTGTCCGTCTTTTGATTCTGCACGTCTAGGTTCAGATGGCGTAGGATTCTGACATGTGTGCGCAGAGTTACGGCCAAAACAGTGGTTTTGGGCCGGTTTTAGGACAGCTCTTGGACTGCCGCGTGCGACACCCGCCGTGCGCCGTGGCAGGTATTTACACCCTGGACCTGTCAGTTGTCATTTCTCTCTGCATATGCTATATTGAAGCATTCCGACACTGTGTCTTGTGTCTCCTAGCCAAACCCTTGCCGTTGCGTGTACGGTCGTACACGCAACGGCAAGGGTTTGGCTAGGACCTGTGACTGTCGTCACCGTCTGGCCAGGCATTGACGCCCGATCAACAGCTGTGTTGCTAGGAAGCTTCTACGCACTTTCTTCAACTTGATGCATGATCTCTGGTCACAACTTTCCAGTCATATTCCAGATCGGTCTCTTCATGTCAGAGTGGCAAGAGTCCGCACTTGCAATGGCTAATTGCTGGGTTGCGAGTGAAATTTGCTGCATTTCGGCACAAACCCCCCCTCGCAGGCTAACTGCCATGGTTTATTTGTTTTTTTTTTTTTGGCTTTCGCCCTAGAGGTGGAAGCCTACACCTGCACCTTTCAGCGGGAACTTTACAGGCAAGCTGTTGTTCCACGTGGGGTAACCACGCCAAGGGAGGTACCCCGAGGGGTTATGTGGGAGTCGCACCCACTAAAACCACCCCTAGTGAGAGCATCGTAATACTCCCGCGACAGGAAAGAAGCAGGTACAAATGCACCATTAGGTGCGCCCGTCTTCCAAATCAGGGACTCAGAAGCATTCTAGTTGTGCGTTGGGATAGGGAAAAAGATCGGAGATTTGGGTCCCACCTGAACAGACCAGGACTGGTTAATGCAGATATCAACGCTTGCCGACGTGATGGACTCGACATGACGTAGACCATGGCTTGCAAGGGGATTATCTCAACAAGGGCCTTGAGGTATGGTTTGATGGGGACCGTTGGATGAGAAATTGCTTCACAGCGATGAAGCCAAAATTGATGAAGGAGAGTTCCTAGAAAGAGGGCCCATAGGGGACGACTTTTCTTACTTCGTGGCACATAGAACAAGAGAGAGGTGTCTTGGAGACTAATGCCGGAGAAATACGTGCGGTTGATTCAGGATAAGAATTGAGTACCAGGGAGGATGCGGGGGCAGCCAAAGAAGCATTGTAGTATAGTTTCCTCTTGGTTACAAAGGGGGCAGTTTCCAGAATTGGGTAGGAAGTGATATCGTCTTCTTACCTGGATAGAGCGAAGGAGAATGAGAGAGAATGTCTCGAGCTTTGTGGGAGAGGATCCGGTGGTGGAGGATGGGAAGGAGTATTTTCCAGTTGAAGGGAGACTATGTACCTTGGAACCATTTTCTCAGTAGAGCAGTGATTTGTCGTGGTGGGGAGAGGGAGGCGAGCAATCTTTTGGTGGGAGCCTGGTTCTGGGTAGGAAAATGATGTAAGGGGATGTAAGGTGATCTGGCGTGCGATATGGAGGCCAACTGCCGTGTATGCACAGAGTTCGGCCCCACCATTAGGAAAACTATTGTTTGGCTCATGCAGATATCAACGTTTGCCGACGTGATGGACTCGACATGACGGAAAACAATTGTTTGGCTCATGCGGGTGCTTAGAGGAGAAAGCGATACTCCTGTCAAGGAAAAAGTACATTGGTTACTCTCGATACCCCTCATCAGTGGGATTAATCCCTCGACCACCGTCAGATGGTTTGTCACAATGTGATTTTACACTTCTGAGCTTCTGTATTCAACATACCATGTGTGCCTCCGACCTCGGCTCAACCGACGAGGGTCAGCTGCAGTAGCCTCGAGGATACTGGAAACCACCTATTGCAGGGAAGGTATGCGTCTGCACTTTGTAGGGGGAAATGGAGAATGCCTTGGTGATTCCAAGTTGCTGAGTTCCGGCGTTTCGGAACCGGAGTTTAAGAGAAGTTTGCTCACCCGTTTGCCCACCACTCTTCCTACTTCATTAAGCACTGAAAGCCTGTCTGCATGATGGGGATGTGTTTTCTGGCCGTGGAAAACGGTGACGACCTGTGGGACATCAGGTGTGAATTGAGCACGAATTTTGTTGATTGGGATACATCCTGAATTAAATCATACGCTACCCTGTTGGAAGTACAAGAACACAGATGGAAATTGAGTGTGTTTTGTTGCCGCAAAACGTATATGTTAACAAGGCAAAATCAAATCATTGTGTCTACAAGGTGGGAGTCCTCTCTGAGGCATTGCCGATGACAGTGAGAAGGTTGTTGCCGAAGGGGTCGCTCAGGTGAGCAGCGAGGTTCTCGATGGGGCCCTCCTTGGTGACAGCTGCCTGGATGAAGAAGCCGAGCATGGAGAACATAGCAAGGCGACCATTCTTGATCTCCTTCACCTTCAACAGGGCGAAGGTGTCGGGATCGTCAGCCAGACCCAGGGGGTCGAAGGATCCGCCAGGGTACAGTGTGTCCAGGTCCTGAAACAACAAGGAAATGTCAGCTGGTTCAAGCACTGCTCGAGGTGCATTCCTCCATTTGGATGGGCAGTGTGGTGGCAGGACTTACAGAGCCGAGAGGAGAGTCGTTGGTGGAGCGGTAGTACTCGGCGCCACCAACAAGGACAACCTCGGCAACAATGGCCACAAGCAGGTTCACGGGGATCTCAGCACCGAAGTACTTCAGGCTGTCACCCTCGAGGAGGAGAGCGCCAGTCTTCCACCACACAGCCTCAGGTCCGCACTCAGCACCGAACTTGTTCAGGGCCTCGGGGAAGACGAAGCCGAGGGCCCCAAGCATGGCCCAGCGGGCGTGAATCAGCTCGTTCGCCTGGTACTTAGCGAAATCCTCAGGCTTCTTGCTCAGGCCCAGGGGGTCGTACCCGTAGTCGCCAGCAACCTCGCCGTTCAGGTACTCGGGCACGTCGGAGCGCTCGAGGAGACCCTCGGGCAGGTAGATCCTCCTGTCTGGGCCGTACCACTTTGCAAGCTCGTCATCCTCAGAAGACACCTTCTTTGCCTTCTTGGGTGCAGCCGCCTTCTTGCCGAAGAGGGCCACAGTCTGCACGCTGCCGCTGCGCACTGCCTCAACAGGGGACACCTGGGCGGCGAGGGACTGGCCCAGGAGCTGGGAACGGAGGAGGGAAGCGGCGGCCATGCTGAAAGGTTAGGCGGGGGACCCTGAGAGGTGAGTAAGCAGCAAAAGTTGGTAGCTGCGGATTCGTCTCTCGCCTGGGACATCGTCTGGTAGTGTTCACAGAACTGATATCATCCATTGCTGCGAAGTCCCCGACGCTCGTTGCCGGGAGGGACTGGGCGCGCGGCCAGGCGATGTGAGGAGCCGAATCCCCAGTCCTTCCGTGATGCCGCCATGTGGACGACAAGAGGATAGATCTCCAACCGAAAGAGTGGATGTAAATGCTGACATGGCCTCGCGCGGAGCCTCATTGGCCCCGAGAGTCACGAGTGCATTTGATCGCGATGACTTTCATCGGCACGCTCACTTTTGGAGCCACACGCGTGTCACTGACAATCCGAACATCAAACCCCATCGAGAACATCAGGATGCAGCGAGAGAATGATTGCAGCGCCAAAACACAGACAAGCGATGCAAAACTGTCGTACAATTTCGTCGTGCGTCGTAGCCTACCTCGACTCTCAGTTGACCGTCGAATCACGCAGTTCAGAACAATCCTGGTTTGAAAATTACCAGGGCCTCGAGCATACATGATTCAGATTATTCAGGTACTGAACGACGTCCAGAATGAAAACATTTCTATAAAGCGTGGTCACAGCCCACTATGGAGTTGCTAACACCACGCATACATTCCAAACTCTGATACCCAGACGAAACAATACCACTCACACCTCTGAGTACTTGTGGGGTACTTGTGAAAAACTCTCAGGTGTCATGCATAAAAACGTTACATAAGTTTTTTAGGGGACAAGTGTGTAACATAGTTTATCATACCCAAATACGTGTGTGCAAAATGTTGAAATCGGGCATACCCTTGCCATTCCAACACCACTTGGGAAACATATATGACATGGAATCACTAATTGCATCATTTCATAGTGAAAGTACACACAAACGAATGTCAAATGTAAGTATGTTCTCATAGAATGGTACTTGTGCATCATAACGTTGCCCATTGTGTCTTCTACTTCAATTCGGGATGGGGCACGCTCAAATTCCAGAAACCCACAGAATTTCTATGAATGGACCATCCAAAAAGTTGAGGTCGCAACCATGTTCTACAAAATCAACGAGGAATTCTAACTCGCCATGACTTGCGAGCATATCGCCCGGCTTCGCGACCACTCAAAAAGGAGCCTATACCCTGTCTCCAAACTAAAGGAACTTCCATGGCAAATCCAACCATGCCATCGTGCACTAAATTGGTCCAAACATGTTTAAGCTGCAACATAGCATGACTATAGTATGTGAGCCGCCAAAGTAGCAGCTTCCGGAAGGGAGCCCGGTGGGAGGATTCTTATGCCTGGACCATCTTAAAAACAAAAAATAAAACTAGAGTATGTAGTGGCTTTGAGGACCATGCCAATGTGAATAAACGAAGGGAGGATCACATTTACCATGCCAAATAAACCATGGCTTACCATCTCCATGTAAGTTTCTCTACTGAAGTTGGGAAAACGCAAAAGACAAGCTTCGTGTCCTTGCAAATGACAATTGTCGCCGTGGGGGGAACAAATCTGTTTTTGCGACTCATCAGGTAGCAGCATTTGATTGTAGGGAGGTGGTCAAAATGGGCACCTTCTGAGAAAATTCAATGTACTTTCAAGAAAGAAAGGGGTGATCTGGTACAACATGGCAGTGATTGCGAGTTTCTATGGCACGAAATTTCCTGAAATTCACAACTTTTGAATCCTCTAAGGATTTGACTGTCGTGTGGCCACCCACGCCCTGTCTGTCCCATAAAACCCAAAGCAATTTGTGACAAAAATCAAGAAATGCTTGTTTCCATGATCGTTGGAGAATCCAAGTAAAACCTCTTTTATTTATCTACTCTTGTCACAAATATCGTGTTCATTTGGTGCCATGTGCTCAAATCACCACATAACTACGTGTACCTCTCTCATTCCTTGGTCAAATACATGCGATGAAATGATACCTCACCGTGCATTAGAAATTCACCGTTCTTGGTCAGGAAATGCATCGTTGTACAAGCATTGGAATACGAGGCATGGAGCATTGAGGCAACAGCTGGAAATACGAGGAAACGACTGTTGCTCTTTAGGCATAAAAAACCACGGATGCGACGCTCTTCAGTTAACTGTGTTGCAATGAAGGGATTCAATGCTGATGTTTCCAGGCGACCGCAGTCGTGGACTTCATGTTCATTGTCCACCCATGAAAGACCCTCCACAAGGGTACATCTACTTTGAGGCATTGACCCCAATTTTGAGTGGTCAAATCCCTAAATCAACCCTCCTCAGCACTTGGAACTCAAATGTAAGTGGCTTCGTGCGAGAATTCAACAGGCCACGTAATCGTGGATTATGGAAGCTTGTCATTAAACACAAGAGGATTGTTCACCCTCGTCCACCCTTCTTAAAAGGCATCGCGACGTATCTCAAACTCATCTTTTGGGGATTTATGATACTTTTGGTCGATATAGAACTGCGCGTTTTGACAGCGCATACCTTACAATGCTCACACACATATATGCTGGTGGACGGCTCTTCTTAGGATGGTATAAATGTTTTTTTTCCTCCCACACACGGAGGTATTAATGGTACTACACGGTTGTTACATATTTTATGTTTTGTTTTCACTTAAAAGAGGGTGTATCACATTGTCGTCAAATCTAATACGATGACAGGGGACCACTGTGATCTAACGTGATTGGTGCATAGTGGCTTTTTCTTCACTAGCACAAGAGCAAAGTTCTAAACACTCATAACTTCAGCATCATCATGTGCTTCAATGAGTATGCTTTTCTTGCACGGACTACGTGGACGTGGAAGTCTTTGTTGACGTGTGATCATATCCATGTTTCAAGGACGTTTTGCCATCCTAGAACCGAATTGAATCCAATAGCGAGATAATCTTACTAGCGAGCTTATCTTCACAGCTCATGGTTTTGGCGGAGCACTAATGTACAATACCTCATCATCTTGTAAGAGGTGTCGAACGTGACTCACCCCGTCTGATTGTAACCCCTTGCACGAGCTAAAAAATATTGATGTTGCTCCATGATCCTGGACTACTAACATGGCATACATTTGTAAACACTGCAAGCGTTAAACCTTTCCGTTGCAAGCAACAAGTACTACTTTGGCAACCTCGGTGTGGAAATTGGTTCAATGTCATTGGTATTGTTAGGAAAACACAAAACCTGGATCCCTGTAAAACGTCATGAAATCCTGAGAATACATGGGTCTTGCCCCCAACTCTCTTGAGCTGTCTCATTTCTTGCATGACATTGTTGACATTGACAGTATATTCCTATCTTGAAGACATCACAGTGTTAGTGTGTGTCTATGCAGGTTGTCCCATGACCACTCGCACACGAGGGTGACTGTGGCCCTAGAAGCACAATCCTACTCAGGGGACTCTAACCTCATTTTTCGTTTCCCCTCTTGTATCATAAAGCGAGGCCTACAAACTGACGTTGCTCCTCATGTACTTGGGATGTGTGACAAAGCATAGGAAGTGGCTTTGTGTGTATGTACAATTATATGCACTTCATGGATGTGATACTGGTCATGACCGGTTGTAGCTTATGCAAGAGACAAAGAGAAAGTGTCTGGAGCCTACGGGATATCATGAGAAGTAGATAGCCCTCCCGTGGTATTAGAGCAAGGTGATAGGATATGGGCTATTGGGCGAGGAGTGAGGACCGTTGAGTTGAGAACTATTGAAATTTGTACTTGATACAACGGGTTGTGTCTCTAGCTCTTGGTCTGAAGTCGTCGTCGGAGTTCGCATTATGGCATTCTCGGTCCGTGTCATGGGATTACCCCCTTTGCGGCACTGAGGGGCAATCGTCATCAACGACCTAGAGTATGGAGACTCAAATATTTCGAGTATCCGAAGGCCCATTTCCATTTTTAGACCTACCCCTGGTTTTTTGACCCAAAACGGGGGTTTTTACCTCGAACTCGTGCATTTCCAAGAGTTATCCGGTTTCAAGACTCGTAGCTTGACCTAAACAAACTCGAGTTTTGTTTTTTACACGTCGACGCGAAATCGTTGCGTGCGAGGCACGATCGGCGATTTCGTGCCGACTCCTCTCGTACACTCCCCTCGCTCCTCGTTCTCAAGCTTGCTCCCCCTATCCCCTGTCCTTGCTTGCTTGCTTGCTTGGAAGGAGGGCGAGGGGGGGCGAGGGCACGAGGCCACGATACCTCACCCTTGAGGCCCTTGTGACCCCTTAGCCGCCGATCGGGCTGAGGCCACGATCGGCGGCTGGCGGCTAACCGACTGGTGGGCGGCCGGTCACTTGGCCGGCCGTCGGCTGTCCAGCCGGCTGGCAGCCAGCTGGCCGGCGGCCAGCGAAGTGCTGGCCGTCGGCCAGCCTTTGCTAACGCAAGGGGTGGTGCGCAACCACCCCTCACTTCAACAAGGAGGGAGGGCCGAATTGAGCCTCTCGCTACGTCCCTCCCCTCTTGTTATGAACTGTCTTGGGTCATGAACTACGAGCAGGGTTATCTGTTAGTGAGTCATCAACATTGTAAAAGAGAATTAATGATTTCAATCAACAACTAAACATGAACACGTGCATGGCACTTGGACCTAAGCTGCAGCTTTTCGGTCTGCACGGCTAGCAGCCTCCCCCCTTTAGGCTAGAGCGTCCGCGCGACAACCATGTTGGGCGTCCCCAACCTCTTATGGTTGCAGTCCACGAATGCTACATTGCGAATGTTGTTCACTTTTTGCATGTTTAGGTGGTGCCCCCTCACACACGTTGATCCGCAGGAGCTACCATCTCGCTTCAATACTCACTAACCACCCCAGTGGGCAACCGTGATTTGGGCTCCCATGAGTTATGTTCAGGTCCACACCTAGCCCAATGAACGGGGTATTCCCCAACAAGTCGCAACAGGAGAGTACGCTCTTGGTGTTCGAGTAGGCGAAGAACCTTGTATTGGCCATCAATAGTAAGGACTGCCGGTGGCGGCTGAACGGATCCCTCTGCCATGCATGGAGACAACAGGCTCACATGAAACACATAATGTATCTTCATACCCGACGGAAGCATCAATCGGTATGCCACAGGCCCAATGCGTGCAACGATGGGAAGAGGCCCAATCCACTTTGGTAGAAGTTTTCGCGCCCCTGACGACTTTAGCCGAACATTCTTAGTGCTAAGAAGCACTTTGTCACTGATGTCAAACGGGACCTCATGGCGACTTTTGTCGGCATATGCCTTTTTTCGTTGCCGAGCATCTTGAAGGTGACCCTTTGCCTCTTGTAACAAGGAGTCTATGCGCTTGGCAAAGGCTTGAGAAAGAGGAGCATGTCCTCCTGTACTCCCACTTTTCACCAATGAAGAGCGCACCACTAGATGTCGACCACTATTCAACACAAATAGTGTAAATTGTGCAGACTCGTTGACCGAGTTATTCACCGCAAACTCCGCCAGTTCTAGGAATTCGTCATAGTCATGCATGACAGGGTCCACGTACATGCGGATCATTTGTTCCAAAGTGCGGTTCATGTGCTCTGTTTGTCCATCAGCTTGAGGGTGAAACGCTGTCCACATTTGCGACTCACCAGTGAAGTACTCGTGCATCTTTTGCTAGAACGTTTTGATCTCGATCGAAGATAATGCGTAATGGCAAGCCGTGGTGCATTACGACTCCCTAAGAAAAGAGACAAGTGGTCTCCTCTGTGTTCACATTGGTGGTTGTATGAATGAAGTGTGTTATCTTCATTCGAAGTTCCACAACAACTGGTATTGCATCGTGGCCACAGGCCGTGTTCGGAAGATCAGTAATGATGTCCATGCTGATGCACTTCATGGAGTCCCAGGAATGGGAAGCTGTTGGAGAAGTCCAACATGGGTCGCATGTCATGCAATACTTATGGACATCAACACTTCATCCTAGCCACCAATAGTGATCCGAGAGTGCCTGTCCGGTCTTTTGAGGTCCCACATGACTTGCGACTGGCGGGTCATGAAGCAAAGAGTTAACATTTGCTCGAAGGGTCTCCCGAGTTTGGCACAACAAATCATTCTCTTGCCAATATATTCTTGCGGCCTGCACCAATTCGTACTTATCCAGATTTTGAGATTCTTGAAACCAAGAATCCACATCATATCCCATCCGGATTTTGTTTACAAAACCATTGAAATGGATAATATCTCGTGGTGGTCGCTGTAGATGTGTAGGGGGATCTGGTGTTTGTACTGTTGCTGTTGCAATGGCCATAAATTACCCACAGACCTCGGCGGTTGCTCTAATTTCTAATGGCTTTCGGCTTAGTGGAGCTGCCACATTGATGCAACCTGGCCAATATTCCCATGTGAACGGGAATGTGCTCAGGTATTCTCTCCAACGCGCCTGTCGTCTTGGCCAATTCGGGTGCATTTGGAAAAACATCAATGGGTAATGGTTGGTCACAACCGTCACACCCCCTTCAGAACCCATCGAGGCAGCAATGGCACATCTTGAAAGCGTGTACTATCACAAGGAGCTCGTGAACCCTAGTCGTTTACCGCGTTTCCGCGGGGATGTGCTCCCGGCTCTCATACGCAACTAGGTGACTGTTCTGCATGAGGACGACTCCGAGTCATACTACCGACGCATCACATCAAACCTCCCACAGTTGCGATGGTTCTTGAAGGGCTAGGACGGGCGCTATGGATAATAACTCTTTAACTTTGAGAAAAACGTTCTCGTAGTCAGATGTCCATTCCTAGTGCATGTCTTTTTGCGTGAGCCTGGTTAGCGGTGCTACCAGGGTCGATTGCCCTTGCAGAAACCGTCAAAAGTAGTTTGTAAGACCAAGGAAAGACCGAATCTGCCCAATATTCTCCACGCGTGGCTAGTCTACAGAGGCTTGGACCTTTCGTGGGCCGACACGGATGCCATCCTTGCCGACGATGTGTCCAAGGTATTCGAGCTCATCTTGTGCAAACTTGCACTTGCTCACTTTTGCATATGACTTATGTTGCCGAAGGATTGCGAGGACTTCATGCAGATGTTACATGTGCTCTTCCATTGTTTTGGAGAAAACCAAGATGTAAACCAAGACAAATTGACTGAGTTGCTTGGCGAACGTTCAGTTTATTTATACTTGGAAAGTTTCCGGGGCATTTGTAGGCCCAAAGCATAACACTCGAAACTGATAGTGCCCCATGTGCATTCAAAATGCAACTTTGGACACATCATCTTCCGTGATGCAGATTTGGTGGTACCTTTGAGAAAATCCAAGGACAAAAACACCTTTACCCCTAGGAGTTGGTAAAAAAGGTCCTCAATTCGTGGTAAAGGGAGTCGATTTTTCACCGCCAGCTTGTTCAACGCCCGGTCATCCACACACATGCGTAAACCACCATCCTTTTGTTCACAAAAAGGTTCGGGGCACTATACGGCAAGCTACTGAGCTCCATCCATCCTTTTGTAAGGTACTTTTTGATTTGGCATTCGGCCTCTCGCCGTTCTGCTGTTCTAAGGTGATACTTAGGTCTAAACGGAAAAGTCGCCTCTGGTTGCTGCAGAATCGTGTGGCCCATGCGTCTTTTTGGTGGAAGCTCAGGCGATGGGTCTTGGAATACATCCCAGAACACCACCAAATACAGATTTGATCTCTTGTGGCGTGTCTTCGTCCTCCACTTTTTGTAGCTGAGTCAAGAAGTATCGACAACCTTGTTGAATAGGTCTCTTGACGTGCATCGCAGACAAGATGGCATGGACTTTGAGCCGGGTTGGCGATAATACCATACTCGGAATCAACGTAAAGCGACGCTGTCCTTTTCGGAGGATCAAACGCTTTGATGCAAAGCAAATTAGAGCCTTGTTTTCACAGAGCCAGGGATCGCCTAGTACCACGTCAAACGGGTCAAGAAGATTGAGTACCTTCAATGAGACACTCTGTGTGTAACCTTGAATACAAATTGTTGCTTTACGAGTACCGGTCACGGGTACCATATAGTTGTCACCGATGGCAACTGTGCCATTTGATGGCTCATACTTCAAGCAAACCTGTGGGGTAAATCCAAGACTAACAAAGGACTCATCTCCACCAGTGTCAGCAAGTATGTTTATGGGAGTACCAGCTAGGTGTCCTTTAAACTGCATCATCATGTTGCCTCCACTCATTCGAATAAAGAGGCTCGACGATGACAAGCCAAGTTTGTGATAAACGCCGAATCTAGACGGCGGACACCGCAACTCACATGATTCACCTAATCGGGTCCACATCTTGCGGGCACGTGTGCATTTGACTAGCACCTTCCAACCTTTAAATTTCATTGGGTCGAAACCTTTGACTAAAGGTACCGTGAACGTGATTGAACTCATCGCTTTGAGGGCGTCAATCACTGTGTTGCACAGTTATTGTACAGTGGTCTGTGTCGCCACCACTAAGCAGGTTCGGTCATGTAACTCGTCCGGCGTCGCAATATCTAGTGGACAATGTCAATCAGCAAGTGCAGAATGAGGTTCAATGAGAGCGGAGAAAACAACAGAGAAATTTGAACTCGTCAAAAACTCATTTTGTTTAACATCCTCGCCTGAAAACCTGAACCCATACTCGTGATCCAGCTTCATCTCTAAGTGGTCCCCACTAACATCACTCAGGGGTGTGGAAAACCCGCTTCCTCGGCCTTGTCTGTTACCACGGTTGGGCCCATTGCCGCGACCGCAACCCTGTCCACGGCATCCTATTGCACTCTCCCCACAAGGTGGTGCTGCTGCGGCTAACATCGCGGCCTCTTGTCCACCTCCGGCAGCCTAAGGGCACTAACCCCTAAAGTGTCCGGGCTACATGCAGTTGTGGCACAGTCCCTTGTAGAAGGCCGTGTTACGACGCGCGCGCGCCACTTGCAACTCGTCATTCTCGCGGCCACGCTTGTGGTTGGGGGGCTTGTTCCCACCAGTCTTCTTGGTTGAGGGATTTGCCAGCTACTTGCCCTTGACCTCGTCCTACTGCCCAGCTGTCCCTCTAACCCTTACAGCATCCATGCGTGTATCGCGGTCTTACTATATACGCACGTTCGGCCATGCATCCAAGTAGTTCTTTGGGTTTGCCGAATACACTTTGCTCATGTAGTCTCACAATGCCCTCCAGCTTGTCCAAGTTTAGCGCATTGCGATCGTGGTGGTCTTGTCCTTCAGCTTCTCACTGGAAAGACCATTACGCATGTACTCCAGCAGCAAGAACTCTTAGTACTTGAAGGTCTGGGTACCGTCGTTCTTGGTGAAGCTTTCAACTTCCCCCACAAGCGCGGTAAACTCACTCAAGTAGGCTTGAAGTGAGTTGCCCAGCTGCCTAAAGTCTTTGATCTTGTGGAAGGCGCGCTATGCCTCCTCACGCTGGGTACACGTTTTACGCATGATTGCATAGAATGCTTCCGACGGCATGGGCTGCCACTTAAGGTGAGACCGCTACGTACTCCACTCCTTGACCACGTACTTGAAGGCTTGTCTTGAAGCCGCGTCGTGGCAAGGTCACCCCACTGAGTGAATGGAGCCTTGTGAATCCGTAGGACATGCTCCATACGGTTCAGCCAATCGGTCAGCTTCACGCCCTTCCGGAAGATCTCTACACTGTGGAGGAAGGACGTATTCGTGACCGGCCTTGAAGTCATCGAGGTAGGCAAGTCGTTGCTGCCATCGGTTGTGGCATGCCGTATTGATCTTTGATTTCGTTTTTTTTGAATTGTTGTTTATGTGTTCCATGATTTTGTTCAGATTTTTTGGCAAAAGAATATTGGAAGTGGAACGTTAACTTTCGTTCAACGAAAAAGCCTTATCTTTGGTCTCATCGATGAAACGGTTTGAGCTCTGCCGACCGAGAACTTCAACGGTGTGCGCGTGCACCCTGGTTTTGCGGAGCCGCGATCGCGTCGCAGCCGTTCCTCAATCCACTCATTTTGGACAAACCGTGGCCAAGAACTAGATTCGCATGACGGATACACCAGCATGCAACATAGGGAGATTTGAACATCCAAAATTCAACGTGGGCACTGTCAGCCAAGTGGAACGAGAGTCTTGATGCGGCTAGTCTCTTCGTCCATAAAGGACAGTACCGGTATCCAGTCTTCATCGTACAAGTGCCACTTGTCACTTGTCAAATTCAACTCCCACCAGTATGGATCGCTTCCTACAAAAGGTTTCTCTGGAGGAACGTGTCTGAAGACTTTCCAACGCTGTCCGCCATGGGCCACCTACTCGTCCGCCACCTTCCCGGAGGCCTGTTGGTCGCCCGCAGAAAGTCCGTGTCCTCGCCACTGACAACACCGAGGCACCGCAGTCCGCACCCAATGGCTTCACGTCAACCTACGATGAGGTCTTGTCGTCCGTGGCGTCCCCCTTGTCGCTGCCAAGTGGCACCCCGTTGGTGGTCTGTGCTCCGGTCAACGCTACAAACCGTACTCTTGACGACGGTATGGGCTGTTCACGTGACCATGAAGCCGCCGGCCTACGCATGCACAAGGAGCAGTTGCATCGTGTAGCCAAACAACCCGCTGCCACCGATAATCCCATCCCTCAGACAAATGGCACAGAGGACACCTGTGAGAACTTGGCGTCAACCGGGACCCCCTGTCGCCGTCCTACCTACGAGGACAAGGGAACGGCAAAGGTCGTAGAGGAGGAACTCCTCCGTGCGCCACCGGTCACGCGCCGTAGCTCAGAAGCACTGCGAATCAACAAGGGCAACTCCAGTTTCACACGTCGCAATGCATACGACAACGATGTCGTTTCTGTTTCCAGCAGCTGCGATAGTAGCGTTAGCGACAGTGACATTGACGACAACGATAGCAGCGACAGCGGCAGCAAGCAAGGAGCTGATGACAGCATCGACAGTGAGCGCATGGCACTCACTATTTCCAACCGCACGACATCAACCAACAGCGGCAATGGCAGCGGCAGCTCCGCCAGCAGCAGAAGGGGACCGTATTGTGACAGGTTTGATTCAGGGCACTTCCTAACCATCTACTAGGCCATGAAGGAAGAAACATGCATACGCAGCAGTCAAGCACCTCCAGAAGACCTTTCATACCCCCGATGGACACTGCGTTTACGCATGTCTTGCAGTGTCCACCGTGGCCGGGTGGTTTGAGCCAGGGATCCTGGTTTTGAGCCCCCAGTACAAGGATGCTGTCGTCGCAAGTCTACGGGCTGCACCAGCCACTCCTCTCTCATTGATCAGAAAGCGCAAGCATGGCAATGGCGGGAAAAAGGCCTGGCTCGCCACACCTCCGGACGTTGTAGCGGAGATAAAAAAAGTTTTGGTGGATGCTCGCAACGCCGGCAATGCGCTCAACAGCAAGCCGATTCGCAAGGATGTCTGAGATGTCATCGGTCGTCTCGCTTCGGATGTGTTGCCTACCCTTGGATCACGTGATTTCGGGCGTCCATGGGTCCGAAAGTTTGTCCATCGTGAACTAGGGTGGTCGTGGCATTGTGGAACGACAACAACACAGAAGCTGCTTGCTAACTGGGAGGAACGCATCCTTACCTTTCATCAGCGTGCGGCAATCATGGTGATGTTGTACAAAACAAAGCCATTCTTCGTTCTCAACGTTGTCCACACGGGCATACAGCTCATGCCCTCCGTCGACCACACATACCCACCAATGAGAAGCAAGGACGTGGGGATTCTGAGGCTAGAGGACAAGCGACAGATTACTGCACTTGTCAAGTGCGCCATGACCAGAGAGATGCTCCCTCTCCAACTCATCTTTGGCGGAAAATCAAAGCGGAGCATGCCGCATGGGCCGAATGCACGCATGTTTCAGGACGATGGAGAACTGTTGACGTACACGTCCAACCATTGGGCAAACGGTGAAACCACACGCGAGTGGGTCTGGGGCATCGTCCTCCCATACTACACCCGCATGTGCGAAGAGCTCAACGTGCAGCCAGGAGAGGCAGACCTCCTTCTCATCCTTGATGCACGGCGCCCGCGTGCTTGTGCTGCATTCCAGAAATGGCTGTCCAACAATTTCCCCTACATGCGCACCTGCTACATCCCCCCCAGCTGTACCTCAAAGGCACAGCCATGCGACGTCGGCATTATGCGGCCGCTGAAAAACAAAATCGAGGAACTCTATGCTGTATGGGGTACAAAACGCACTCGCGACGGCCTCCCCACCATCGTAGGCATGAGCCTACGGAAAGAAGCAGCGTGCAGATGGTTCCATGCTGCATGACAGTACATGCGCACTGAAGAGATCGTGAAGAGTGCATGGGCTAAGGCCAACTTCCCACGCATGTTCACGCCATGCTTTCTGCGACAGGCTGCTCCCCTTGCCAGGAAACTTCTCTTTGCTAGTGACGAGGTGGAAGACGAAGATGATGTTGTTTAGATGGGAGTGTGACTGAGAAAAATTTTTTTTCTCTTAAACTGACTTTCACTACATTTATTGAAGTCCATGTAACCGTGACAACGTGTGTTTGTCACACTGTGCCTGTCGTGCGTCGCTGTGCTTGGTGCCGAACCGGCCCCCTGGTGTTCCTTGATTTTGTTCAAGCACATGTTCCTTGATTTCGTTCAAGCACACCGTGAGACCATAATTAACTTGTACCATGTCCATGGATGGACAGAAAAAGTCCGACTTGTAGGCCAAACATAATTATTTAGGTGGTACTTAACTAATTTGTAGAAAAAAACTCGTTCAATCAAACCAGACAAAAACATGATTATCATCGAAATCAAAGATCAGTAGGGTATGCAGTTGCGGCATGCTGCGCTTGCTGCTGCATCTGCACCTGGGTCACGCTCTGGAAAGCCTTGTCGAGGTCTTCGCATCGGCGGCTTGCCTCATGACCAGCTAAGAGATGTAGTTGGCGATCACGGTCAAGGTCTGTGATGCTCTGCCCAGTTTGGACCAGCAGGTTGGCAAACGTGAACTTGAGCTTTGATGTCGCCAGTGCAACGGCGATAGCCTCCAAGGCCTCATACTGTCCGTGCACCTTTACCCACTGTAGGAGGGTACAATTTGCGTACACGCCTCCAAGGAATCCCACCTTTTTGAGAAGACTGTCGTCAGCGACGACGCTTGAGTGGGCGATGTCCTGCCCCATTGCGGCCACATCGTAGGAAGGGGGGTCTGCCCCCACTCCTCCGAGTGGTGCCGTACTTCCACCATCGGTGGTGATCTTGAGTTGGCCCGCCGCCTCAGCAACCAACTCAGCAAGCCTGCGGTGGTCATCGTGAATTGTCTTCGCGGCGATGTCGTCCGGCTCGTTCTCGCGGGAACTTCCTACATGGTTGCTTTCGGCTCCTTTGTTGCTCTCGGCAGCCTCGCTGCTGTTGGCAGCTTCGGGCTATAGAACAAGCTTCTTGCCCTTCTTAAGCAATTGACTTGAGTTCATTGCACAACGATGGGAATGATCGCGATCCTCATCACCTTTGCCATCGTCGGTGTTGTGCTCTTCGTCGGGGTCCACGGACGAGTGGTCCTCCTTGAGCGCGTCGTCCGTCGTGTGGGGGTCGCCCATGTGTGCGTTGATGTGCTCGTTGAGCACTTCTTTGGCTTCTGCATGCTTCTCAGTGTTACCAAGGTTTGTGCCGGTTACCTTTGGTGGCACGGTTGCCCTTGGTTTGGTAACCGTGCTTGCGGTGGCGGCTCCCAAGGTCTGAAGTTCGTCGAGGGCGTATGGTGAGGCTGTAACCACCTTGCCCTTGTTGGTCTTCGACGATCCGGCACTTTCCATCTCATCGCTCATGCAATTAGCACGTGAGGATCGTTGTGAGGATAACCCCACAACTTTGAGGAGGAATCGCCTCCTAAAATCTTGCTCTCACGATCGGTGAGGAAATAATAAGTTTGCTTTCTATTCTCCTAGGCCGCCACGTCGTCACAAGGGCATGGACTTTGACACTCTTCTTCCTGAGCCGTGAATCACGGCAACTGGTAGTGACTAGAATCTAGGAAAGCAGAAAATTACAAGACAATGGAATGACAAGGACTGGGAGTGCCCCTCACAAAAGAAGAGCAAAGAGTGAAAAATATGAATCCTAACAATTCCTAGCAAGTCCTTCACTCTTCCTTCCAACTTTTTGTCTTCCTCTTGTCTTCTTGTCTTCCTTGGTCTTCTCTTCACGCTCCTTGACGCCTATCACGTTCTTGGGCGGTGTCTTCCTTGAGCAAGCGGTGTTGGCGAGCCGTGAAAAACCTTCAAGGTGTCACCCTCCTTTTTAGGGTGCTCTCAGGCCGTGAGAGTGCCTAAGCTTGAGAAGGGGTGCTGTCCCAATTTTTGGTTGAAGGAGTTTTGAAGGAGCCTTGAAAATGAGGAAGATTTGGTGGTTTTTGGAGGTAGGAACTTCCCACCCTGTCCCACAAGAATCTCCCTTTCCGTCTGGAAGTGATTAGAGACTCGAGGAAAGAGGCTCCACCGAGTAGAGCTCTTTTCAAACTCTCCAACACACTTTATGGCGTCTCAATCCGTGAAGTGTAGATGCCGTAGTCCCTTCTAGTTTTTTGTTGTTGATTGTAGCTACCTGCAGCATTTTATACATGGTGTAGCCGCCGTTTTCGTCGAACCCTTAGTCACTGGGGTCGTCTGACTCTGAGAACCACTGTAACTGGTCGTGTCTCCAGCTCTTGCTCTGAAGTCGTCGTCGGAGTTCATAGAATGGCGTTCTCAGTCCGTGTCATGGGTATACCCCCTTTGCAGGACTGAGGGGCAATCGTCATCAACGACCCAGAGCAGGGAGACTCGAATGTTTCAAGTCTCCGGAGGCCCATTTCCGTTTTTAGCCTACTCCTGGTTTTGGGACCCAAACCGGGGGTTTTTACCTCAAACTCGTGCGTTCGCATGAGTTTTCCAATTTTGAAACTCGTAGTCCGTCTTTAACAAACTTGAGTTTTGTTATTTACACGTCGGTGCAAAAGTGTCGTGTACGAGGTACAATCGGCGACTTCGTGCCGACTCCTCTCGTGCACTCCCCTCCATCCTTGCTCTCAGCCTCGCTCCCCCTATCCCCCGTCCTTGCTTGCTCGCTTGTAAGGAGGGCCAGGGGGGGGCGAGGGCACGAGGGCACGAGGCCTTGCCCTCGAGGCCCTCATGGCCCCTCAGCCGCCGATCGGGCTGAGGTCACGATCGGCGGCTGGCGGCTGGCCGGCTGGTGGCAAACCGCTTACTTGGCCGGCCGACGGCCGTCCAGCCGGGCGGCAGCCAGCTGGCGGGCGGCCAGCGAAGTGCTGGCCGTTGGCCAGCCCTCGCTGACGCGAGGGGTGGTGCGCAACCACCCCTCACTTCAGCAAGGAGGGAGGGCCGAACCGGCCCTCTTGCTACATTTGATGTTTGTAGTTGACTTGTGTTTTTCAGTTTCAATCCCATGTCATTCTACGAAGGACTATATGCCGCGTTTAGACACACAAGTAGGTTTAAGAAGCTCAGAATCTATTGCAGTGTTGAGAGCAAGGAAAACACTGTGTATTCTTAAAATTTTAAGATTTTATCCTTGGTACGGAGCTGAGCATTGTTCGTTCACCTTGGATGTCCAAAGTCATCAATCTTCATGAGTACAAGTGTAACACAATATACTAGCAATGTTGTCAAGAATGTTTCATTTTGGTGGATTGTGCATGTGGAGAGGTTCATCCGTTGTGATCCATGACGTCTTCGTCTCAGTTTTGTGTGGATCCCAATGAGTGGCTCCTTTCCACGGTTAGCCATGATGAGCTTGAAAATATTTGCTTCTTGTACCTTTCTTTTGCAAAGCACACGGCCAATAGAGTGTTCGAGTAGATATTAACGTAAAGAAAAAGGACAAAGGAAAAAGGCAATGCGTGAACACAAGGAGCAAGAGAAAGTGGTGATGGAAAAATGCAAGTCGTGAACAAAGAGGGGGTGAACGAAGAAGGAGCAATGAAGGAAAACTTAACCACCACGAGGGGGGAGGACCTTGAAAATAGGACCTAGAAAACTAGACACAAAGAAGTGCAAATAAAACCTGCATGCATTGACAAAGTTGCGAGGGATAGTGAAGAGGATCAAGAAAAAAAGGAAGTGTGAATGCGAGTGCAGAGCTACAACGTGTTGGTGGGATACCCACAAGTGCAACCGAAGGATCCTCTCAATGGATGGTGCTAGTTTTTGCTTGCAAGGACAAATGGTTGATCTTCACTCTCCTCCAACCTGAACATTTTCAGTCACATTATCAACACCTCCTGATCCAGATGTGATTGGGGGTAGAAAGGAGCTACACTATGGATCTAACAGGTCTGATCGCTTCAAAAGCCTTTTGTTGTAGGCTGCAAGTCTTGCGTTGACTCTCCATTAAGTTTCACCTTCGCCCCGTGTGACAGTATCTTGGAACTCAGCTTGGTCAAGAAGTTTCTACGTAGGTAGATGCACCAACATGGGACACAGTAGTACAATGATGGAATGAGCATCAAGGGGGCTTGGTTGGATTCTTGACATGGAAGTTGCACACCATATGTGCTCGTATGTGACTCTTTCTAAAGACTGTAACATCCAACCTTCCTTTCAGTAGCAAGAACATGTTTGGGCGAGTCCCTAGGGGTAGGAGTGGGAACCATTCGTGTCCAAGGCCAGCAAGGTGAGATGTGTTTGACTACAGTGTTGTTCAACCCATGACTGAGGCTATACTTGTTCTTGGGGCCAAGGTTACATTTTGAAGGAGGAACGACAAGAACGTAGAAGAATGGTTGGTACAACGTTTTATGTGGTCAGATATAGATTATAGGAGGGATACTTTTGTTCATGAAAGATCATACCATTACAATAAATTACTTCCCACCCACGAGCACACATCCACCTCCTTGTTGATGGTAGACATCTGGTCATGTTTCCTCCAAGAACTTACAAGCACATATTGTTGGTTGCCTTGATCCAGAGACGACGCGAAAGCAGGAGATGATTCGCCCATGTTTGTTCCCTAACTTTTGCATGGGGGTGGAAAAATAATGCAACATGAGCACAAGTGTGCAATCCTATTCCAACAGGTTCACACTGGCCTATGGACCTTGTGTCGTCAATGCCCAATGCCAGCAAAAAAAGGCACACAATATGCAGAAAGCCTCATTGATGACTATACACAAATAACACAGTGTTTCCCTTTGAAGGAAAGGGGACATGCTGTGGCTCCTATTTGTAACTAGACACGCCATGTACATGTGTCTGGAATACCATTCTACATTATTCACAGTGAGTGAGGAAGAGAGTTTACTAGTCGTGCATTTGAGGGTTTTTTGACAGTTCACAGAATTCAACATCACATGTCAGCTCCAGAGACCTAACGGAGAAGTGGGGTTGTATATCATTGGAATCCTACTTCCAATCAAGTAGTTTGTATAATTGTGGTAACAACAGATGTCTCTCTTAGTTTGTGTGACGAGGCAATGAAGTACATGGTCTGGGTATGGAACTACATGTACTATGGTCACCTACAGCCCATATTCATTCCTTGGCAGCCATGGCATGAAGAGAGCTTATTCAACAACGACATGGGCGTGGGGAAACATCACATGCTGTTAGCAATCTTCTGCTAAAACTTAGAGGAAAACTGATGGCCTTAGATGTTGGAATACGTTTATGGGACCGAACACACTGTCGATGGCTTGGCAGTGTTATAGTTCACAGTCTAGCCAATTGGCCGAATCGGGACACACTGAATCTTATCAGACCTGGTTGGCAACTTAATGTTCCGAAGGGGATCGGGTTCTTTCCAACATTCTCCTCCCGTGGACGAGTATCAATCACCCCTGCTTTTTCTCATCAACTGTGTACACTATATCCAACAATCATTAAAGCCTTTTATGTTCCTAATTTTCCTCTACAACAATAGCAATGACACTAATCGCGACAACAATAGCAATGATTAAAATAACAGAAGTAACCACACCAACAGTGGTTGCAATAGTAATGATGGCAGCAGAAAGAAATCAGTAGCAATAACAATATCAATAGAAGCAGTATGAATCCATGACGGCCATGGTCTCATGATCTACCATGCCACAATTGAGAGGTGACATACTTCAAAATGAAAAAACACACCTCTTTCTTTACCTAAATCTCTTTGCAGAAATCCATCTTCATTGAAAGTTTCTCAATCACAACGGGCAAGGAGGACTGGTGATCCAAGTTTTGTTGGTCCCTCCACAAACTTAGTCTTAGAGCACAAGTGAAGAGCAGCTATATTTTCATGGTAGCCTACGGAAAGAGTTTTCGAGATACAATAGCAAAGAGGAGGGAGATTGAAGGACATGTAGCGGAATTCATGCAAGGGCATGTGCAATACAGTCATTAGATAGGTACAACATCTTATTAAATCACCTATCATAGTTGATGGTACATGACAGCAAAAAATCAAGGGGTCCTTGATTTAATTAGGTTTTTTAATGAAGTTGTTCACTCCATCTGCATATGGAGAGGTCAAAGCATATGAAAAAAAGACCATTGAAATTCAACTAAGTGAGATCTAAGATTTCAATACACGGGAGAAGGTGCCTGCACCAGGATACCTTCTTCTTGGAGAACAATGGGTGCAAATTGGGTTTTCATGATCTAACATCATGACAATGGTACCATTGAAAAAATGCAAGGCATGGCTAACAACGGAGGGATACGAAACAACTATGGGCGGAAGTCGGATATGCTCAGTGTTTGGAACAAAATAACCCATATTCCTGTTGTTGAGAGAGAAACAACAAAGCTACCCATCTGACACTACGCCTGCCTTGTCAATAATAAGGAAAATGAAACAAAGGACACGTCGATTCACCATGTCATGCATCGTCGACACGTGAAATGGACCTCATCCGCAACTATCACAAACCTCAAAAAGGTGGGGTCCCTGATGCTTTTGTGGGAGGATTGTGTAAGGTCTGTGGGGAGTCTGAGACTCCTCATGTGTTGAAAGGGAACCTGCCGGGCCCCACTACTACGGGGCCTGGCAGGTGCCCGCGCAAAAAGGAAAACCCAAACCACCTGTGTGGGTTTGATTGGTGTTTAATCATTCAAAGGAAGGTTTGAACATTTAACACGGTGTATCTTCTAGCCAGATTTTTGGAGTCACCCACGCGATCGAGGACCCTGCTCGATTGACTATCAACGACGGAAGTCACTGATCGTGGACCGCGGCAGCTGTCGATTGACCCGTAGCTAATCGACGGCTAGCAAGGCCACCAGTCGACGACTTTAGTCGCTTGCCGTTGATCATCCAGATGGCCATACCCTTTTGTTTTCCTCGGTCAGTGATGAATGTCGTGATTGAGCATGGAACCGGACTGTGCCTTTGGGATATGCTTTAGCCGGTGTTGAATGGATGAGAGCCACGATTTCCATTTCATGTATATCTGAGATCTTTGGCCCAATGTTTGTAGGAGTTTCATTTAGGGTTACATTTGTACTAGTTGAAAAACAACCAATTGTTTGAGGATTTTCCAGCCTGGTAGCACCGAAGAAGTGAAGAGTTAACTGTATGGATATGAAGAATGCCATTCTTCATGGAAAACTCAACGATGAAATTCATAAGGTCCAACGTGAGGGCATTGACGATGGTAGTGGAAATCTGTATCAATTGAAGCATGTAATTTACGGCTTGAAATAATCTTGGCAATTGTGGAACAAGATTCCTGCACCCAGGTTGATGGATGGAGGATCTGATTGAAATACATAACACCACTCCGATTTTCAGAGAAGGGCAGACTCGAATGTTGTTGCAGTGCTTGTTTGCACTGGTGACCTCCTTGTCTTCTCTCCATCAATTCCAGAGACATTCAATCCCATATAACTCCAGGGTTGGTGATACAAGATAGAAGATACAAGGGAATTTGGCGAGTTTTTGTTAATGGAGATGTTGAGGAATCAACAAGAAGGGTAGATCAGGGCTGAACAACACATGTTTGTGAGAGGATTAGTAAGGTTTGGAACACTGTTGGAGTAAAACTGACCAGCCGTAACTACAATGACCCACGAACAAATGGGCACAATTGTGGTTGCTATGGAGGCCTCCATTGAAAACCCAATGGATCCATGCATGTATAGTTTGATTGTTGGCAGTTCTCTGTGTGAATTATCTACCACCAAATCCAATATCATTTATTTAGTAAGCCTTCTCCCAAAGTGCAAGAGTGCTCCAAGCCATCCACATTTTGAGGCTTTGCTAGAGGAACTAAGGCACTGTATTGATAGTGCCAACGTGTAGGATCACTCATTCACTAGATGGTCCATTTTTGTAAGAATTCCACAAAATCCTTTGCCGACTAGGCCAAAACCACGGATCTTGAGGGTCTCTAACCCTCAAGCCATCTCGTCTCACCGTCCACAGTCCCAGGTGACCCTGCTCAAGCCACGTGGCTCCTTCAACCGGTTGGCGTGGCACTGCCATGATACACTCCCCCCAACTAGGAGTGAGAGCCGCCTCGACATCTCTGGTAATCCCCACGTGGGATTCGAGCCCTGATACCAATGTATCGGATTTGACGGAATCCTTGGCCGACCAGGCCAAAACCGCAGTTCTTGAGGGCCTCCAACCCTCAAGCCATCCCGTCTCATCGCCCACAGTCCCAGGTGACCCCGCTCGAGCCATGTGGCTCCTTCGACCGGTCGGTGTGACACTACCAGGCTACAAGAGTTGATGGGTTTCAATGATCACAATCATGTAGATTAGACCGTAAAGATTCCATGATAAGGGTGGAGAAATGTTCACAATTGGAGGTGGAGCCATATCTTAATGGATTTTCAACAAGATTGAATTGTAACGAGATCAATAGAAGCGTAACATGCTGCTATGCTTGACGCAGCAAAGGAAGCCACCTGGTGTCACATTACTTTGCATGGAATTAGCATCTTGTGATTACCTCTAATTTGTGACAACCAGGATGCCATGAAGATCGCACACCATTGGCACATGAACCACACTTGTTTGGTGCATTACTACATGTGTACGGCTAGAGGCAACGGAAGCATCTATGTTCATGGTGTCCGCTCATAAGACTGGCAATAATGTTTTTACCATGACAATTGTAACACGGATCTTCTATTCTCATGCCCATGCTACAAACGTGACATGGCATGGACCATTTAGAAGCTTGTGCAAGGAGAAAAGTATTGTCACCAGTTAATAGAATACTGTGACGTAGCAAAATACAAGAAAGGACAAAGGGCAATCCATACATGCCTTACTTGGTGAAAGATGTTATTGTCACACCTAGGAAAGGTAGAGAGCACTACCGCCAAGACCGATGTATGGCAATGTGATGCACAGTGGGATCGAGTAAGCTTGTAACTGACCAAGCATACTGACAACATTATTCAAACCGGGCACTTTCATCATCCATGATTTCAACAAGAAAGAGCCTTAATTTATGTTGTACTAAATTCACCAGACCTTGCAAAGAGGATAAACAGTGATGAGGGCCATTGTTATTGTAGTAAATGATATGATTATCAAACCCTAGAAATGTAGGTCACCAAATAGGTTATAAAACATGGAAGAATCTAGAAAGTACAGCGGATTACATGCCTTGAGTAATTAGTAAACATAGAGCCATGTAAAAGTTAATGTATAGTTTACATAGTACCATAGTTCAAAGTAGAGGATGAAAGATATTCAGGTAATGTCATCAGCATTGATGGATGTCTGTTCCAAACTCAACCTTGAAATACATCATACAGGACGAGTTTCATGTGTAAAAAGATGTAAAAATACTTATTCATTTCTCTATTTTTCCACTTTGTCTCATTCATCAATCGTATGTTTACGTAGGCAACCTCTCTGACCTCAAGACTTCTCTATCAACTTGACTACCAAACTTACTCACTCATGTGTCAAAAGCATCGATAACAATAGCTCCCGTCCATGTAGTTGGATCTTGGTGGCTACCTCTCACATTTGCACTCTTGATCTTAACTTTCTCATTTTGCCACTTGGTTTTTTCCTACTTTTTCCTCTGTGTCGGCATAATGTGCCCATCATCTTGTCTAGGAAGGTACAACTAGAGTTCTACATCATGTTTTCAGTCCCAATCCCAATGCACGTGGTCTGGCTATAGTGGCTTTGTAACAAAATGGTACATTTGCAATACCCGGGTACAGTTCAATGTGTAAAGAGTCACTCTAATGCACACATTACAGCTCCAGGGCTTGCACCATGGATGGAGGAGAATCACCCTTTTATGTATAAAAAGAACGAGAAAACAATAGTAGCAAGGCATTGAAGTCCTAGAGATTGGTTGACCAAGATACCCACACAAGGCAAGTACTTGAGGTTCGGCCACCGTCCTTGAGTAAAAAAACCAACGGAAATGATTCGGTGATGCCAAGAAAAACTGTGCTACAAGATCCCTGTGGATCGACAACCTGATGAATCCAAGGCAACAACCCCACGCATGAACAATGAAAACAACAAGGGTTAGTATAAGGCCAAAATCACATGTGGATGCATGCCTCTTTAGCTAGTTGTGTAACTATATACCATAATTTTGTCCACATGTGTTTGTCAAGGTTTTGCTCGTGTGTGTTGTTTTTTCAACACAAAGCCAAGATGGACACATTCAACGTTCATGATTGATCATCTATTCCATTTGATTTTCCTCTCAATCTACATGATGTAACACACTTTCTTTGTGAATATTTATAAGAGCTCAACGTGCATCCATTTCATGTAGTGATGTGCATATGGACAGATTCAAGGGGTCACTTGCATGCTTCTAACTCCACAAAAACCACTTTCCTGTAGTGATGTGCATATGGCCCATCGCCAAACAACATAACATGCACGAGCACGTGACACAACAGTAAACTAACATCCCATACCAAGAATCACAAGTGACGCAGAGACCTCAAGCTATGCACAAGGCATTAATCAGGTGCATAAGGATCACAAAGCAAGCCAATGGCATGGACAGCTACCTTGAACACATTCTTCTTGAGAGTCTTTGCAAGGAAGTGAGCGCGTTGCTTATGTGTGTCAACCTAGAAAAATTGAACTTCTTTTGTGGCGATGCACTTGTGTACAAAGTGATGCTCAATGTTGATGTACTCTATAATTAAATGATACATGCTATCACGCTAAGTGTTTCCTTAAGTGCTTTGGTTTTTGTACCACAGAGTGATGCAACAAAGAGGCACGTACTATTGCTACAGTAGGAAACACAACCATTCACTATCAATTGTACATGCACTGAGCACGATGTACTTAAGCATTGATCGAGCCATGCACCACACATCCGTACTATCCACTCTTTCACAAGATATCTATCAACCCAACCATGAAGATTTATTTTGATTAACTGCGATCATCGGTGCCATGCATCCAGTCGTTGTTACTATACCCATTGATGACAACGGATGACTACACAATGAGCATTGGCCAACTCGCGCTGTCAAAAGTGCATAGTAGACAATACAAAGGACAACCTTAAGAAAATGTTTTTGAGGCTGCCATGAAAACTGGAAAATGAAGTTTACTACTAAGGCCACATTTCCCCGCATTATGGTGGTAAAGTACATGAGGAAGCAGACCACATTGAGGTAATCAAGGAAAGCTAGCATCTCCCTTGCTTGTGCCATCAGTGTAGATGTAGCGGGACATCAGCCAACTAGGAGGCAAAGAGTATACCAAGGTAGCGAACATAGGAAGCCTGATACACATGTTGAGAGAGTCATTGGTAAGTACTCTCTAGCTCCAATCCAGAAAAAAGAGCTTGTGTTGGGTCCATGTCTTTTATCTTGTAGGTAAACCATAAGAGTCTAATGTCTGGTAGAAGGGTGAATGGAATAGGAGAGGCAACGAGGAGGTCGTTGCCAAAAACAACAATGGCTACGAAGGGCTCAAAGAAGGTGTTTAAGAACAATGTTGGACTGATTGTGCTACGCTGATAGCTCCCTCTCTCAATAGAGGATACAACCTTCGTGTTCTAGCACCGAGGAGGTTGTCTGAGACCATATAGGGCGTCAAACGCCAAACACTGTCTGTGCCATTGGGAAAACCCGAGATCTGAATCCTGTAGATCTCAACGTGGAGATGTCCATGCAAGATTTCATTGTTGATGTCCATCTACTCCTGTTCCAAGCCGTGATGTGTAATGAGACTCAAGATTGCATGTGTTGTAATGTATTGCCAAAGTGGAGCAAGCAACTCATCAAAGTTGACTCAAAAGATTTCTGAGAACCTATTTTTCCATCAAGTGGACCTTGTTTTGATCAACCTTGCTGTGGGGCTTCAGTTTACGTCAAAGAACCTACGAAGGTGAGACAACCCTGTGATTGCTCGGTAAGTTGATCAGTCCATAGACGTCATGCTTTGTGAGAGCATAGAGCTCCTCGAGCATGGCCTTTTTCCAGAAGTAATTATCGGCTGCCTATCTCGTCTACCAAAATGTGGCTGTCTCTGGAAAAGGGAACCATAGAAAGGTCAGTGGCAGAAAAGTAGGCAACATCATAGCCTGAGATGGAGGCATCAAGGATGCTGTGAAACTCATGTATGGCTAAGGCATGCTTAACTGCTGAGTTGGGATGAACCACTCTAACTGCAAAACCAAACATTTCAAGGCCGTTGGGGCGGGCAAAGGCCCCTGTAGTGGAAGATGACACAATACACAGATTGGATTACTGTGAGGACTCATCGTTTGATTGCTGAGAAGTAAGTGAAGTCTCCTCCCACATAGGCACAACTCTGGGGCGGCAACATGGACTGTGGTTTGTGACTCACAAGGCGCTCTGGCCTGTGATGTTAGAAGGGAAGAAGGAGAATGAATAAATATACAAGGGGCAGAAAACGATGAAGATGGGTACTGACTCGTAGAGATCAGGCATGGTCCCCATTATGGTTGCTAAGGATGGCCATGGAGACTCGGGTAATGACTCAATGAGGATGTAGGGAGCATTGTGGAGTCCATAGGGGTCACTGTGGGTCGGGGAGAACAAAGGTGGTGCATGAGCCACAGGGGTAGCAGGGGTTATGGGAGCAGATGTAGTTCCCCTGAAAACGGAGGCGGGGACATGCCCTCCCTCCCAAGTTGACAAAGCAAGGACAGAGTAGAGGGAGGGGCCATGTGTGACAAATCACGACAAAACATGTCCTCAAAGAATGAAGCATTATAGAAATGCCATGCCTTTGACTGAGTAGAGACATGGAGAAGGGGTAGACATGCCAAGGAAGGTTCAGAGATAGATGCAAGGGGAGGGTTTTCCATTGCAAAAATCATTAGGCACTCGAACCTTAGTGACACAGCCTTAGACTGGAACAAGACGCGGATCCTCTCGGAGAACAAACCAGCGTTCAAAGGGCATGAACCAGAGTTGGGAGGTTGGAGACCATGAGGAACATGGTTCTATGCCCAGGGCATCTAGGACACTTCTTCGGATGAAAAGAGGAAAGGGAGTCTAGAAAAAAAGAGAAGAGTGGAAATTCAATCTCTACTTTTGTGATCATACCTTGAATACATCATTGTACTGGCGCATATGGGAGAAAAGGGCCTCAGAAACACCTAGTGAGAGATAAGGCACCAAGCAGTTGGATCCTCAAGCTTGCCGCTTCAATCATAGCAAAACATGTGAGGGTAGCGGCAAAATGCAAGATCCTCCCATGAGATATGGTACTCAATGTCAGAGCAGAAACTGCTTTTCTCACGAAGCACAAAGAGACGCTACAAGCAAGAGTAATCTTTGATGAGACATAGGTCAAAAGGACCCGATTGATCAAAGACATCATGAGCCAAGGGGCCCATGGTGATGGCATCTAGGAGAATAAGAGGATGAGAAGAATGAGAATATGAGGTGGAAAAGGGGGTGTGATGGATTTTGCCCAAAGCATAGCCAAGAAAGCCACCAGGCTAGGTATCATGGAATGTCGAGGCTCTATGGCCATGCACAAGTTTTTTGTGAAGGAAACGATCGATTGGAGCAGTGTGGATATGGCAAAGGTAGTGATGCACGAGTTGCCCATGGTGTAGAAGAGAAAGAGAGCAGGAAACATGCACCAATGCGGCCGTGGAACGAGAAGGAGGAAACTACAGAATGCAAACAAAATGGATGTAGCACATGCCAAGCATGAGAACATGACAAGATGTGTGATGTAGAACATAGGCCACATTGCAATCAAAGGAGAACTCCATGTCCTGATGACCAAGCATCATGACAAAGAGCAGGCTAAGTTAAATCACGTTCAAGATCATGCACGTTCAGGACGTTGGGAAGAAACAAGTCTTCCTCAAGACCAGCAAAGGAAACAACACCAACACCTTGAACAGGGAGGAGATGGCCAAAGCTAGTCTGCACAGAATTTATAGACCCACGAGGACTGAGGGAAATGAATGCGGCATGATTGGGCATCATGTAGTGTGTGGCTCCAGATTCTAGAATTTACAAACCACCAGAGATGCAAACAGAGGGGGGAGCATGGCTCACATTGATAATGGTAGAGCAGGGAGACAGCTTCTGACCACACATAGCAATGAAGCAAGGCACAAAGATAGATTTAAAACCCTCAGTCTACGGAACATTGATGGGCATATGACCTCGAACTTATCCCGAACGATCCGCCACAATGCACTCCACCAAATTTGTATGGAAATGACCCACGACAATCTAGAACACTCTCACCCCCCTGATCATGAAGATGGCACTGGTGGACAAGGGAAGACAAGGCATAAGCAAACTAGTGTCCATCCTTGAGGGGCTCGGAGGTGAGGATTGCACTTACTCCAAGGACAACTGGTGTCGCCGGTCCTCTAGGGGCACAACACAATGGGGAACCAGATAGGAACCAAGCGGGTATTACATAGGTCATAGACGGTGGGCCATAGCTTGCACATCCACCAAATGCAGGAGGCAAGCTCCTAGGATACGGATTTGGGTCATGAGCTGCTGCAAAACTGTTGGCATTGGCAGCTGTGGAGGCGTGACCAAGATGTCGTGAGGGGGCAGTGGAGATGGTCCTGCAAACCGCGCCACTAGTGCCACCAGAGGACCGCGGACAGTACCCACGCATGGCTGAAACAAGACGAGCATGATCTCGTGGTGATGG
This sequence comes from Penium margaritaceum, assembly GCA_023375785.1. Lineage (NCBI taxonomy): Eukaryota > Viridiplantae > Streptophyta > Zygnematophyceae > Desmidiales > Peniaceae > Penium > Penium margaritaceum. The sequence continues at coordinate 39,322 of SZWC01008947.1, read as the reverse complement.
GAATTTTATGACAGAATGCCAAGATGCACCATAGTTCCAACATGTTACCGTGTCTGAATGTGGGGTCTGAGGAGTAGCGAATGTGCCTTTCCCTTTTCCCCTCTTGCTGTGCCCCCCACGTAGACCACCACACTGTCTCCCACGTCTGTCCTTTCCCTGTCCCTTCCCTCCCACATGAGTAGCCAAAGATGCGGTAGAAGCGGATGAGGAGATGGATGACTGTGGAGAGGGGGAGGACACACCAATGGCTACTGGAGCAACAACAACATGGTTTATGTGTTTGTTTTGCAATGTGCTCCACATGTAGGTGGGGGTTTGTGCAGTGATATCCTGGAGTGCACCGATGCCAAACGGGGATTTGTTATGGACAAGCTTAACAACTAGACGCTCAAACTTTGATGCCTTGTCTTTACAAAAGATGTTGGAGACTTAGGGATGAGACTATCGACAATGGAAAGAACAAGAGGGGGCTGTCCAGATGGAATGCGCTCAAGGTCACGTAACAGTCTGAGACTAAGTACGGAGTAGGCATCAGCGGTCTAGTCAACGAGTATGACGAGCTTGTTGAACGAGACAATGAGGAGAATTTGAGCACCATACCTGGTCACGGTTTCAAGCCCTTGACGTGGGCATACCATACTGACATCAACTTTTGCTGGAATTTTGGAAAGGAATTTAGTGGTGCTAGGATTAAAAAATGGGTCATTTATAGTTTTTTGTCTGGTCTCCCAGTCCCTGTTGGAAAACAAGCAGAAAATCAACTTTCGTCCATCGTTAAAATCCTTATACTCAGTCTTCTCGCATCCTGCCTTGGAAAGTCGAACACCGAAGTTTGAGTCGTCAGATGAGCAACCTCGCAGGCGTCCATCCAATCAAAGTTGTCACGAAAGGCTCACATAACGTGTGCGATGTGTGATTCCGTGCTGTTGAGGTCGCATTTCATTCTCATTGTGCACCGTTACATATGTTTTCATGTACACATTCAGATTTAGCCTTGAAGCTATACCCTAAATTTCACAAGAAGGCATTATTCTCTCATACTACCCTATTGCTCTTGGATTTCAACGAGTGAAAAACTGTGAATTATAAAATCTATGAACTAGACGAGATTTTTGATGTTTGATTTATTTTGGTAGTCCTTAATGGTCGAAACTACATCAAATGGTACCTTCATTTCAACATTTGATATGGAGAAAAACACGATTGAAGTTTGAAACCCCATATCATTTCACATCAAATTCGAGTTCAATTATTTGTATGGCATGTAGAATTCATTGAACGGAAAATTGTATCACATTCAATCAATACAAAAAGCAATTAACATCGAAATCCAAGAGCAGCAGGGTATACAATGGAGCCTACTAGAGGGAATTTTTTGCACTATCCCATACTGATGAAGGTGATCCTCCTATACACGATTGAGTTCTCTTACGAACACATGGACAAACTTGCAGAACTATTGTAAGTGAAAGTCAAAGTCAGTCCGGTAGGTGCGAAGGAAATTGGTGACTATGCGGTGTGCATCGTCTGCATTGTATAAGACCATCTCGTTGGTGAGTTCATACGGACCGCCACTGATGAGGCCACGAACAACACGAGTAGAACAAGACGAGACTGGCACAAACTGTGGCACAAGAGAGACATTAGGGCATTGGCAGTGCTCATAATGCTACTCACCCACAGTCGAGGCATTAAAGCGAACCTTTGAGGAAGAGAACGAGTGACTGGGGATGAGGTGAGCTATTGGCATGTCGGAATCGTGCTAACGCTACGAAGGCTGTGGCAGTGCTTTGGTTATCGCAACACCAACTGCGGTTTTTGCTACAACGGGATCAAAGTGGATGGACAGAGAGCTAGAGGCAGAGGATGCAAAATCTACAAAGGAAGTTTGGTGCCTCTCACGTAAACGATATGAAGGCGTGAAATGACAATATCTACAATATGGTATAAAACGTGACCTGACCACCTTGCTTGCGATGCAGGTGTTGCCAAGCAGCTCCACGAGCTATGGGTGCCTCTTGAAGTCCGGTACACTCACGTCGCGACTGTTGGTTTGTGTGGCCTCCACCCGTCTTGACCGAAGCCGATGGATTACCCATATACCCACGTTGGTGGGGGTGAACACACGATGGGCCTCTGGAGTGTCCTGAGACTTCTCCAGCATCTAGAACAGCGCCAGCAAGACGTAGTTGATACGTTCCGACAGCCTTGTTGGCTTGTCGGGAGCTAGGAGAGTTTTCCGGGTGGGTTAAGACCCACAAATCCGGTGGACTATACCGGTGCGACGAGGAGACCCGATGGCTATAGTAGTGCTTCCGATGTTTGGAAAACTGCTTGTGATGTCTGGACGCTGATTTTGAGTATTTCCAGCACTAGTTGTATTTTCTCGGTGGTCAAAACATGGGCACATGGAGAGCTTTTCCGGTGCCTCAAGGAGACCACCTTTGTTCCTCTCGTGGTGTATGCAATGTATTCTCCCCGTTGACTCGTTTGGGTTCAGGGGGGGTGGCGGGGCCCAGTGCGGCTAGCTTCCAACGCCCCTACCTAAGCCCGCTAGGGTTTCATTTGTACTCTCTCCTTGTTCTTTCATATTATGCATTCCAGACTTAGACAAGTTTTTTTTCGTTTTGCACTGCACTCACACTCAGAGCTCATGTTTGTTTTCACATGGACCTGCTTGCCCTAATTAATATCTGACTTGGTATCAAAGCACTGGTGGGTGTGTGAGGAGCAGAAGCAACAACAATAGTAGCAATGGGTGGAACATAGAGAGAACACGCCACCTGGTGCCACGCCGGGAAGAGCGTGAGGGAGCGCAAAGTGACTGCATGTGAACGCCACAGGGGCACTGAGCACCACTCAGCAGCATTAGCGGTAGCAGGAACATCAATAGTAGCAGCAGCTGGCGCATTGGTGGCAACTGTGATGCCGTGTAGTAGGAGTAGTGGTGGCAGAGCAACCGCGGCAACAGCAATAGCAACAATGGCGGAGGTGGCAGCACCAGCGGCGGGCGGTAGCATTAGTAGCAGTTGTGCCTTCATCAACAGCAGTAGTAGAGGTAGCTACTATTCCGCATTGTAGCAACAGCAATGGCAAGAGCAGCAACGGCAAGAGCAGCAGTGGGGACAGTAGCAACAGTGCATAGCAGCAGCAGTAGTATCCATTGTACCAGCAATGGCAAGAGCAGCAACGTGCAACAGCGGCGGCAATAATAGCGATGGTAGTAGCAGTAGTGCACAACAACAGCAACAACGATGGTAGTAGCAATGCCTACAACTATAGTAGTAGTGGCGATAGGAGCAAGCAAGAATAGTAGCAAAAAGCAATACGACCACAGCAACAAGCAGTAGCAGCACATGCTGCACAGAGTAGTTGTAGCAGTTGTAGCGGAAGCATTAGTTATAGCAGCAACCGTAGCAGATGCTCCCACCGCCATAGCTACTACTGCCAAAGGGCCTCGCAATCCTCCTCCGAGGGTCCCCCTTGGAAGGGCTTTGTTTGAGCCCCCATGGAGGGGCACCGGAGGGGGCCTGTTGGACCCGTCGAGTCCCCCTCCCTCTTAAGGGGCCCTCGGAGGGGCCTGTGAGCCCCCTCGGCCCCGTCTGCCGCGTTGGCCGACCAATGGAGGGGGCCAACAGCGAGAGAGGGGCTGGACCCCCCCTCCCCTCCGTTTGCTCCTCCCACCGACCCCGCTCACTCGCACAAGCAAGCAAGCGAACGAGCGTGCACAAGAGGGAGGGCCAGCCGAACACCCCCCTCCCTCCTCTGATTTCTCTATTGCCCCAAATTAGGGGCTATCCAGAATAGGTGGGACAAGAAGAAGAAGAGGGAGTTGTGGCAAAAAAGGAGGGGGGAGGATGAGGGCTAGAAGAGGGGAAAGGAAGAAAAAAAGGGGTTGAGGGCAAGAGAAAACAAAACACAGAGGAAAACAAAATTGTACATCTACTACTGTCGCAGCAGTAGCAGCTTTTGTAGTAGTAATAGTAGTGGCGGGAGGAGTTGTAATGACTACATAGTGAGGGGCAGTTTCTTTTGCGTTTAAATTCTCGCCTTCCCAGTCAACAGCGCACTGTCGTCGGCGGTGACCTCTTTTTAGGACGCATCATGGACCAGCGTCTCTGGGGTCTACAGATTGGTCCCAACACTTCAATCCGTAGGATCAACGACATATTCGAATTTGTCCATCTTTGAGGGCCGGGTCTTCTATTGCTCGGAGCAGCAGACGCACCTGCAGCCGCCACACCTTCTGCTCCTGGAGCAGTATTTGCTCCTTTAGTGATAACAGCACTAGTAGTTGCAACTGGTCAGACTACCTTCTCCGGGCGTGTTGTGTTGGTGCAGCTCGTCCCGTCTGATTACACTTCTTGACCCCGACGCTGTGACCTATAGAGGTGACATTGTCTCCCAGTGTCATCCTCTTCTGTGGCTTGGTGATTACCAGCGGGAGTAGGTGCCCTCGATACCTATCCATTGTCCGGCGAACGAGATGAGTGCGCAGACATCCGAGCAGGCGCCTTGCGCGTTGCTTGCTACTACAATGGTGATGGCCGTCATGGTTGGCGTCGCTGCTGGACGTGCCCTCGCGGCTGGCATCCACCTTGGCTTCAACCTTGTATGAGCATGCGTCCTCCATAGCATGCGGATCTGCCAGTGTTGGTAGATCCCCTAGCTAGACCTCTGGCAACCATATTCGCCGAGATCCATGGCCTGAGGCAAATGGTGCAGCGGCTTTGTGACCTCGTCATCACCGAGTGTGCTTCTGATGTTAGTTTGTCGACGGCCTTCTTGATCTCATCTCCTTCATCCTCTCCTCATTTCTCACCCGATGGTGTCCCTTTAGCTCCACCTACCGGCCAATCCTAGGCTGACACCATCCTCTTGATCCTGCACTCCCCTGCTACCACGACGCCACCTCGAGATGACATGTCTTCATGTAGTCGTTCCAGTTGTGTGTCCCCGCAATGTCAGGGTCAGCGCTTTGCACGCCGCGCTCGTGCCGGTCTTGATACATCCTCCACCTCCTCGACTTCCGTTGCTATACCTCTCGAGGGGGAGTGTGGTCACCGTGAATTGCCTACTATGACCGTAGCAATAGGATCTGCGCTCGTGTTGTGCCGTAGTGCCCGAGCGTCAGCTCAGGCAGATTCAGATGATACGGTGACAACACACAACGTAGAGTGTGATCTCAACATGGCGTTCATGGTGGAGATTTACGTGTCATTGAGCTGGACTTCCATGCCCGGGCTGGATCGAGATCTTCCGCAGTAGTAGGTTACATCAGGAGGAGCGCAAGCCCGACTTTCGTGGGCGGTGCCACTCGTGGCTCCGACCGGTGGCAGCCCGGCGGTGGCACAGTAGTCCCGTACGGATCGGGATG
>SZWC01008947.1:20581-33853 GCA_023375785.1 Penium margaritaceum | reverse complement strand
TCAGCTCAGGCAGATTCAGATGATACGGTGACAACACACAACGTAGAGTGTGATCTCAACATGGCGTTCATGGTGGAGATTTACGTGTCATTGAGCTGGACTTCCATGCCCGGGCTGGATCGAGATCTTCCGCAGTAGTAGGTTACATCAGGAGGAGCGCAAGCCCGACTTTCGTGGGCGGTGCCACTCGTGGCTCCGACCGGTGGCAGCCCGGCGGTGGCACAGTAGTCCCGTACGGATCGGGATGCGTCTACCGGACTTTTGGGGGAGTGTGTGGAGCTGGCTCACACCAGTCGGACGGAGATTGCGGTGCATGAGATATGCATGTCATCAAGGTGGACATCCACGTTGGGGTAGGAGTCGAACATTCTACAGCAGCAGGTTGCATGAGGAGGAGTGCACGTCCCGTGTGCCTTGGCGGTGCCACTTGCGACTCTGACCGGTAGCGGCCTGGCGGTGGCACAAGAGTGTGTGCGAATTGGGATGCTCCTTACGGGCTTCCGGGGACGTTGGTGCATGACGCTCACACCAGCCTGACAGCGGTCGTAGTGCATGAGCAGAGTCGGCCAGCTGGTCTTTTAGACGTTGACGTATTCTTGAGAGCAATAGCTCTGGGAGATGTCACTTGGACATGTACTACAGCAGACACAACGGTATCCACCTTGTCATCAGCACTACCTGAGGACCAGCTTCAGCGTCAGGAGTCGCCCATGTTCCCAGATTCTACAGGTTCCCATACACACGGTGGAGCAACAACACACATGATGGAGTCAAATCTGCTCCTCACTCCATTATCGAGCGAATGACAACAACCTCTTCTTGACGAGACGATGCGTGAGCACCAGTTGCGCTTGTTGGTCACCTTGACGGGTGTTGTCGAGACGGATTCCTACACAGTTATGTCCACTACGCCGGGAGTCTAGGATAGTGCAGCAGATCCGACCGCGCTGGTGGAGTCGACTCGTCAGCATGAGCTGAGTTGTGCCCTCGCGTGTTCATCTCCTGGTGACCTTACCGATCATACCAACATTGAGAGTGGCAGTACCTGCACGGACAAAATTCCCACGTGCTCCACGGACTCTGGCAACTCTGCCTTCTCCTTCTCTCTTTGCACGCGCCCGCTCATCTCTCCTTGTTTGAGAGACAAGAGCTGCGGTCAGGACGCCACACTTGCAGCTTCGTCTGATTGTCCAGCATCTCAGCAAGAGGATGCAGCACCACCAACTCCATCGTCTTAAGCAGCAGAGACATAGATGGAGTTGTACTTGCAAGTTCTACAATCTCCTCGTTTAGCATCTTATGAGACAGAGGTTATCCTATGCGAGGCAGACATGGGCCACCTCCACATGTCCAAGGCAGATTACGCTGACATGTAGGAGCGTGTAGTGATGGTGCAACGGGAGGTGATGGAAGCGCATGAGCGATTCTCAGATAAGGGGAGCACCAGTGCGATCGACAAAAGCTTTCCACTACTAGGATCTCGCACACCCATACTCAGGGAGGATCTAGTTTCTGCTCCGAGTATGACGTCCGATGGAGATACTACCACAGGAGAAGTGAGCATGCCTTTAGTTTCTGCCATCCTTGTTCCTGTCAACTCCATCATCGCTCCTCTTTCTTCAGCTGCTGCCACCACGCACCTTTATCCACCCACTTCATCTGCTCTATCGTCATCTTCGTCCGTGTATGGTGGTCGGGTTCGTTGTTCTAGCCCTCCTCCTCTAGTGGCGGTACACCCTGTGCTTCAGGATGCTCTATCCCGCCTCGGAGGCCAGCTCCGCCACTTCATCCACGCCTGCGTGCTGCTTGCCCGATCCCTTTCCTTTGGCATGCACAGATGCATCGTAACAGAGCGGAGAGAGGAGAGACTGTGAGTTGGGACCATTGGCAGTCACACGAGGACTGGTACACTCCAGGTAGTGTAGGGGCGCTGTGAGGAGTCGTAGCCGGAGACACCACTTTGTCTTTGAGGGTGGGAGCAGACTCGTGCGTGGCAAGGGGGGCTATATTTGTGTGATGGGATACCACATTATTTATTTCCCACGATTTGTTTAGCTATGGTATCACCATCTCCATCAAGGACATCACCGCGAGGTTCATCTGCCCAAGGGGAGTGTTGTGTGGACTCGACCTGACACGACGTCATGGGAGATGCATGGCTGGGGATCCATGCTTTGCTATGAGCATACTACAGCAGCCGGCGTGTGGCTCATGCTATGTGCCTGCACAACTACATGTAGATGGTAACAGTTTGTTGGTCGAGACCCGGACACTTGGTGGGTTGTACCAGTGTCACGAGAAGACCATGCGATTGTGTGTCTTGGTGTGTGGCTATACTACGTGTGGCATGTGCATGCGAGCTGGGTCACTCATAGTGGTCAAGACCCGGACACGTAGTGAGTTGCACCTCGTGTTACAAGGAGATCCCCCCATGATCATGTGTGTTCGTTGATGATGCTATTGTGGTTGACATATAGACACCTATTGGATTGCTCGTAACGGTCGACACCCGGGCACTGGTACCGCCAGTGTCACGAGGAGACCCTCTTGCCATCTGACACGTATATGATGTGCATTACGCTGGTTTGTGCGTGTGTGCATCACTCCTCTCATGATCGAGACCCAGGCACTTGATAGGATGTGCCAGTGTCTAGGGAGACCTTAGATGGGTAGCAGATGTGTATGTGTGTGAGTTCACTCGTGCATATTGTGGCTTGGCATACGCTCTTGTTCCGTGCCTTGGCTCACTTTTTCTGGCTTTGACCGCCATGTCAGCCAGGGGGAGTGTTGGTTTGTGTGGCCTCCACCCGTCACGACTGACGCCGATGGATGACCCATATACCCACGTTGGTGGTAGATGGTAGACGAGGGCATGACAACACGACGGGCCTCCGGAGTGTCCCGGGACTTCTCCAGCATCTAGAACACCGCCGGTGAGACGCGGTTCATGCGTTTTGGAAGCCCTGTTGGCTTGTCGTGAGCTAAGAGAGTTTTCTAGGTGGGTTCAGACCCACGCACCCGGTGGACTATACCGATGCGACGAGGAGACCCGATGGCTGTAGTAGTGCTTGCGATGTTCGGAAAGCCGCTTGTGATGTCTTGACACTGATTTTGAGTATCTCTAGCAGTGCTTGTATTCTTTTTCGGTAGTTGAGATCCGGGTACTTGGAGAGCTTTTCTGGTGCCTCAAGGAAACCTCCTTTGTTTCTCTTGTGGTGTATGCAATGTGGTCTCCCTGCTGACTCCTTTGGGTTCAGCAAGGGTGACGGGGCCCGATGCGGCTAGCAGCTTGCTAGTACAAATGAGCCGCTAGGGGCTCATTTGTATTCTCTCCTTGTTCTTTCATATATGCATTCTAGACTTAGCCAAATTTTTGTAGTTTTGCACTACACTCATACTTAGAGCTCATGTTCGAGTTTGCATGGGCCTGCATGCCTTGATTGATTCCCAACTGCGACTTAGGTTGGAATGGAGTGTATTGTTGATTGTTAACCGACATGATGAAGGCCTGCCATCCTTGTCGTGATTTGTTATGTCGACCAGTGCAGTTTATTGTGAGCACTCGGCCGTGTCCATGCTCGTGCAGATCCCTGATGCGGACCCAGGTGGCACAGGGGCGTCGTCTGGTGGTGGACTACCTGCTTGGAGCTGATCTACAGTCGGTCCAGAGTCCTGGATGATGTCTGGGACCTTCCGCAGCTGTCTGCAGCTTGTATGATTTCATCGGTGGACTGGCAATGGGCCCGATTTACATGTTTTTGCATTGTGTGTCCACCGACGTTGACGTGGTCAACGTCGGTACACCGGCAGACAACCCGTCAACACCAGTGTACAACCTGTCTAAACCAGTGCATAACCATCCTACACCGGTGTACAGCCTGCCTTCACCAGTGTACAACCTTTCCACAGCAGAGTACAAGTGTGAGCACAAGTGAACAACCTATCTACACCAGTGTACAACCCGTCTACACCAGTGTACAAACTGCCTACACCAGTGTACAACCTGCATACACCAGTATACAGCCTGTCTACAACGGTGTACAATCTGTCTACACTAGATTATTAGACAACAATCAATCATGCATGTGACCAGTCAAAGTGTCCGGCTTGAGATTCTGCACTCGTAGGTTCAGACGGCGTAGCGTTCTGACTTGTCTACGTTGAGTTGCGGCCAAAACAGTGGTTTTGGGCTGGTTTTAGGACAGATCTTGCACTGCTGCGTGCGACACCCGCCGTGCACCGCGGCAGGTACTTATGCCATGGACCTGTCATTTGTCACTCTCACTGCAAATTCTATTGAAGCATTTTGACACTTTGCCTTGTGTCGCCTAGCCAGACCCTTGCCGTTGTGTGCATGACTTGTGACTGTCGGCAACGTCTGACCAGGCACAAACGCCTAGTTAGCGGCAATATCACTAGGAAGCTTCCACGCATTTTCTCTTGGTATCAGACCAGCAAGACCCCTCTCGATGTGCTTTGCCGCAGAGACGCAGCATTGGCAGCAGCAGTGAGAGTCACTGTCGCCGCCGTATCCTAGGACTTGTAGTCCTTTTCAGCAACGACATCATCACGCAGTCCCTACCACCTCATCGGGTGAGGTGCAACATTTACTGGCTCCAACAACCAAGCAGAGCAGCAGCTGGAGCAGCTCCGGGTGGCAGCAGTAGCTATATCTTGCTACCAGCCTCTACAAAAAGAAAATAAAAGGGAGTAGCAACTCGCAACAGTAGCTTGCGGGTGGCGGCTACGAGCACTGTCAGCGCGCAGCAGCAGCTAATAACACCGGTGGCATCAGTACTGGAAGCAGCAGCATTGCGGCTATTGCAGCGCAGCTGCAACATTGCAGCTGCTGTGGCGACAGGAACAACAATTGCGTAGTTGCGCAATTGCATAGAAACTTTGCAGCACTGCGCAAAAATTGCACAGCTCTACACAGGCCTACGTGGCACTGCGCAGGCCTGCACAGCCTCCTACGCAGTTGTGAGCCGGGGGTTTGCATGACCTAAAAAGAAACGCTCGTGTGAAATACGCCACCGTAAAAACGCTAGGGTAAAAAACGCTTATGTCATCATCGGATGTGCTGAAGTCAGCTATTTCATGGTCAAAACGTCATTTTTCTTAACGTTTTAACTCCTCAAGAAATGCTGTCGGTTTCTATTTCGAATTGTTTTTGACGTTTGGCCCCACACTGAGTGTTGACATGGCTCCGACTGGTGACAAGTACAAAGGACCACCTGATCCCTCCTCCTCCTCCTCAGTAGTCCTGAGCCCACGCTTGCACACTATTGAGGACCTGCGGAGTCAGCAATATGAGATACGTTACCTATAGTAGCAACAGACCGACGCCATCCGCACGCTCATTGATCTTCTTCGGAGTCAGTCTAAGAGGGGTTTGGCAGTGTCACACCTTTTGCACAGCAGTGAGCATCTACTCCAAGGAGAGCGACACGACAGGACCCGCCACTTCTTGATCCTTTGGAGGAGGACCATGACATGCTAGGCATGGAGGATGACATTCGCGAGAGGGAGATTCGCGTACTTGAGGAGCATTTCCGCCAGTTGCAGACGTGTTCAGGTTTTCTGTTCCCGAAGATCTGATCCTTATGTGAGCCCTACCTGAGTGACTTTCATCGTCCTGGTGTGTTCCCCATCCCTCGTCTTTCCCATTCTGTGGTTGCTCTCTTTACGGAGCGACAACCTAAGGACTTCAAGAAACCGTCTCCACGATAAGTCAGCGAGGATGGCTTTGACTGTTGGGAGACCCTTTCCCAGGTCTGGGCCACTCTAGAGGGGGTTTGGCCCTACTACCACAGTCAGTACAAGGTTACGGACCGTGCTCAGGTACTGANACAGCAGTGAGCATCTACTCCGAGGAGAGCGACACGACAGGACCCGCCACTTCTTGATCCTTTGGAGGAGGACCATGACATGCTAGGCATGGAGGATGACATTCGCGAGAGGGAGATTCGCGTACTTGAGGAGCATTTCCGCCAGTTGCAGACGTGTTCAGGTTTTCTGTTCCCGAAGATCTGATCCTTATGTGAGCCCTACCTGAGTGACTTTCATCGTCCTGGTGTGTTCCCCATCCCTCGTCTTTCCCATTCTGTGGTTGCTCTCTTTACGGAGCGACAACCTAAGGACTTCAAGAAACCGTCTCCACGATAAGTCAGCGAGGATGGCTTTGACTGTTGGGAGACCCTTTCCCAGGTCTGGGCCACTCTAGAGGGGGTTTGGCCCTACTACCACAGTCAGTACAAGGTTACGGACCGTGCTCAGGTACTGACAGTGCCTCGGGCAATTCGCAGACTCCTTTACGCCATACCTCGTGACACTGTTGTGGACGTTCACCCCTTCCTTGGAGAGGCCGGCACAGGCGCGGGTGCTGACCCACGTCGGGGCTGGGAGCTGGTATTGTCCCTGCTTGCTGCACAGACGCATGCCACCCTTGCGGCTCACATCCGCGCCTTCCATTCCCTTCATCAGGGAACTGCCAAGCCTGCAACTGCTTACAAGCATTGTGCCATGCGCATCTACACGCGCCTTGGGACCTCAGGAGGTACATAGCTGTGGGCGCTTCGGACACTCATGATCGGAGTCCGTCTTGAGCATGCCGACATCTTCTCGGGGTACAACGACGCCGTGCTCGAGCCCTTCTCCACCTCCCTTCAGCTTCTTCCTTGGGTGCATCAGCTTTTCCTCCAAGTGACCTCCGCCCGTGAGGCAGCCGTCGCCCATCAGGAGAGTTCACTTGCTGCACCGGTGATCGTGTCACCATCGACACCTCTCTCGTAGTTCCCTTCTCCATCCTCTTGCACGCCCTCCTGTTCCCCTTCCACCCGGGCTACCCTAACACTGACGCAGGGTTTAGCAGCAGAAACATAGGGGAAGAAGGGTAAAAAGAAGCATGGTTCGGGCCAGGAGCAGTCACAACAACAGCAGTTATTGGGCCGTAGTAGTGGATGTACTATGGAGGCGCTCACCGCTACACCGAGTGCAAGCATCCTCTCGACTAGGCACAGAGCACTCGCGGTCTTCAGGCTACTCACGCACAACAGTCTGCGTTGAGTAGCACAGTCTCTCGTCGCGTTGCGACCACGACTGTAGCAGTTCCCTCTTCCTCACCAATGAGCAGCAAGGATCCAGACCCCCGTGACCGCACCATCGCCGAGCTCTGTCAGCTCCTGGCGCTTCGCTCCCAAGGAGGTGTAAGTGTGTTGTCATAGCCGGGTGGTTCAAAGACTGTCTATTTGTCTGTTCTTGTATCGCGTATTGACTTGTGTGGGGGAGCACAACTGGCATTTGATGATGATGGGCCTGACAGTACAAATTGGATTTCTAAGTCTCACCTGTGTGCCCTTCGTCGTTCTCCCTCCTCTGTTGCCGAGCGTCCGTCTGCAGCCAAGTGTTCTATTGCCCGTTGCATAATGAGGTCCTCCAGTCGTGATTCGGGTGGTACTTGGATCATCGAATCCGATGTCACTCACCACATGACCTGTCGTCGTAGTGAATTTGTTGTCCTCGGTCCTGTGGCGTCTGTTCGTTCCGTTCGCATAGGCTCTGGTCAGTCCTTGCCAGTTCAGGGTGTTGGGGTTGTGTGCTTCGATGGTCCGTCTGGCCTCTTGTATCTTTTCGACGTTCTCTTTTGTGCATGACCTTGAGCTCAGCTTGCTCTCTGTGCGTGCCTGTACTCTAATGGGACTCTTTGTGGAGCACACTGTAGACTCCGCAATAGTGATTGCTCTTGATACTCGCACTGTTGTTCTTCCTGCCTCTGTTGTACATGATTTACGTTGTGTTCCTGGGAACTTTTCTTCTCCTTGCTCCCCTTCCCCTCCTGCTCGTGTTTTTGTCACAGGTGTCCTGTCTGCTGAGCACCACCGCCTGCTGTATTGATGTGTGTGTCACGTGGACTCCGACATTGTGTCAAAGCTCATTCGGACACAGCCCGCACTTGGTCTTGACGCAATCTCTTTCGAGAAGCCGCCCAAGACCGATTGTCTGTTTTATGCTCAGGGTAAGATGCATCGTTGCACCTACCCTGACTCCCATTCTCGAGCCCTTCGTCCTGTGGAGCTGGTCCATTTGGACTTTCTCAGTCCTCTCCCTGTCGAGTCTTTGTCCGATCGGGGCCCATACGTCCTGACCATGACCGATGACTTCACACGGATGCGGTGGGTCTACAGCCTGCGCAAGAAGAGTGATGCTGCTCTAGCGGTTCATCTCTGGCTAGTGATGACTGAGCATCAGTCTCGCCGCTTGCTGCATACCTTCCGCTCAGATTGCGCGAGCAAGTTTCTTGGCGAGATGGACAGTTTTTTTGCCAAGAGCGGGATTTTTCACCACGTCTCTGCTCCTGCCATTCCTTAGCAGAACGTTGTCTCTGAGCACTGGAACCGCACCATGGAGGATGCTGTTCGTGCTATGGGATCTGAGTGCGGTCTCCTGAAATCTTTCACCTTTGAAGGATTCGCCTACATGACATGGGTCTGGAACCGCCTCCTGCACGGTCCTCTTCCGCACCACGTTACATCGTATGAGTTTTGGTTTGGCCACCGTGCCGATCTGCGTCTTGCTCGTGTCTAGGACTTAGTAGTTTTTGTGTGGTACACAGAGGATCAGCAGGGGTCTAAGGTCTCACTGCGGGGCCGCTTGTGTGCCTTCATCGGCATCTCCTCGAGGTCGAAGGCCTGGCGGTTTTGGGACCTCGGCCGTCGTTGCATTGTTGAGTCGCGCNAGAACGTTGTCTCTGAGCACTGGAACCGCACCATGGAGGATGCTGTTCGTGCTATGGGATCTGAGTGCGGTCTCCTGAAATCTTTCACCTTTGAAGGATTCGCCTACATGACATGGGTCTGGAACCGCCTCCTGCACGGTCCTCTTCCGCACCACGTTACATCGTATGAGTTTTGGTTTGGCCACCGTGCCGATCTGCGTCTTGCTCGTGTCTAGGACTTAGTAGTTTTTGTGTGGTACACAGAGGATCAGCAGGGGTCTAAGGTCTCACTGCGGGGCCGCTTGTGTGCCTTCATCGGCATCTCCTCGAGGTCGAAGGCCTGGCGGTTTTGGGACCTCGGCCGTCGTTGCATTGTTGAGTCGCGCGACACGCTCTTCTTTGAGTCTCTCTCCTACCACGACCTCACCTCGATTGTATTGATGTTTGTCACACATGTTCCTACATGTGAGGTTTCTTGACGGATGGGGGAGTCTGAGCCTACGAGCACCTCTCTTCCGGGTGATGTATCCGTTCGAGCCCCCCCCACTTCTCGATCTCCGCCTCTTGATGACCCGACGATCATCGCTGTTGGTCGAGAGACCTCTCCCGCCCAGCCTGTCTCCTCTCCTACGGCCTTGCGTCCCACAGACAACCATGATGTTGTCCCTCTGTCCACAAGTACTCCTGTCTCCGTGGGTGGGGCAACTGTCACACTCAGTCCTATGTCTCCCATCAGTTCACCAGCCTCTCCTCCCACTGCATCACCTACCGCTGTGCCTTAGTCCTCACCAGATGTGGTCGTGCCTGTCTCTAAGCCTGCGGTGAGCCTTTTGAGCCCAAGTTACTCGCCTGAGCCCTGTGGTCGTCTTCGACTGTTGGGCTCCGGAGCCTTGCGAGTGTCAGGTCTTTCACCCAGGCGCTCCAAACGCGGTGTTGGGAGTGGCAATCCCGGCACAAAGGCCCTCAACCCGAGTGTTTGTACAGATCACACAGAGGTACATCTAGCGTGTCCTATAGGGCACAATCTGGTCACTCGCGAGTTTCGTACCGCTTGTGATGCAACAGCTGACCTTGTGGTCATCAGACCCACTTCTGAGGCGTGTGCACTCGCCACTCAAAGCTCTCCCTCATTGGCGCCTGATCCGGGCACACTGAGGGACGCCTTTTCATCAGAGGATGCCGACGCCTGGCGTACTGCCTACGAGGATGAGCTTTGTGCCATCTGAGAGCACGGAGTTTATGAGCTAGTCGACCTTCCACCTGGGAGAAAGGCGATTCAGGTCAACTAGGTCTTTCCCTAGAAGGTGAAGCCGGATGGCTCACTGGAACACCACAAGGCTCGCTTGGTTGTCAAGGGTTACTCTCAGATCAAGGGCGTTGATTACAGTGACACCTTTGCCCCTGTCGGTAGCATGACCTGAGCTCACGCTCTATTTGGTGTGGTGGCTGAGCATGACTAGGAACTGCACCAGATGGATGCGAACAATGCGTTCATCCATGGCTCTCTGGATGAGGAGATCTACGTTGCCCAACCACCAGGCGTTGAGGACGGTGACAAGGTCTAGCGCTTGCGCAAGTCCTTGTACGGACTCAAGCAGTCTCCTTGGTGCTGGAACTAGGAGATCACAGTCACTTTGACTCGTGCGGAATATGTACACAGCGAGGCAGATCCATCTCTCTTCATCTGATAGGCGCTTGAGCGGTTCACCGCCATCCTCGTCTATGTGGACGACCTCCTCATCGCGTCTCCCTCCATGGAGGCCGTGAAGGAGGCCAAGGCGGTCCTCCAGACTGCCTATAGGATGAAGGACCTTGGTCCTGCAGCGGTGTTTCTTGGCATGGAGATCATATGAGATTGCAGACGCCGGGCGCTTCTGTTGCATCAGGCTCGATACGCACGCGTTGTGGGGGAGAGCTTCACCGATCTCCTTGGCGCGGTGCCCACGGCCTCCACACCTCTCACACCTGACGGGCAGGACGCCCCGAAGGTGGACGATCCCACACAGCTGGGGGAGACAGTGGATGTGACCTTGTACCTCCGCCTCATCGGATCTCTGATGTACTTGACCACTACCAAACGCCTCGACATCGCTTTTGCCATCAACCTCCTTGCATTGTTTTTGCAGGCTCCACGTGCTAGAGCCCTCCAGGCGAGTGTGCAAGTGGTGCGCTACGTGATTTCAGACTTTGTTTTCGTCGGAAGTGCTCGGTGGTTCTTCACGGCTACACCGACAGCGACTGGGCATGGAGTCTAGATGGACGCAGTCGCACCGGTGACGTGTTCCTGCTCGGTGGTACAGTTGTGTCCTGGCGTAGTGGGAAGTGGGGCTGCATTGCACGTAGCTCGTCGGAGGCAGAGTATGTTGCTCTGGGTGCTGAGGCACTGCGCCTGCAACGCTTGTTCCTTGAGCTGGGTCGGTCAGTGCCCGCAATTGTGCTTGGCTGTGACAAGCACAGTGCTCTTGCCATTGCAGAGAACTTTGATGTCTTTCATGCTCGCACGAAGCACATTGCGGTTGAGCATCACTTGGTGCGTGATCTGGTGGAGCGACACATGATCTCCGTCATATGGGTTGGCACTGACATGCAGCGTGATGACTTCTTGACGAAGGCATTGGCGCGCGAGAAGTTTCCGGTGGCCATTCGTTTCGTTTGGCTTCGTCCCTTGCCTGAGAGTGGTTGAGTGCTGGGTGTGTTAGTGCTTGTGTCATGATTGTTTCTGCACTCGTCCTTGCACTCGTTTCAGTGCTGCACGTGTATGGACATGCGTAACATTGGGTCATGGGGGAGTGTTGTGATTTATGACGTTCCTGTCGACCTGTACAGTTTAGTGTGACCACTTGGCCGTGTCCATACTCGTGTAGATCCCTGATGCGGACCCAGGTGGCACCGGTGCGTCGTCTGGTGGTGGACTACTTGCCCGGAGCTGATCGACGGTCGCCCTAGAGTCCTCCATAATGTCTGGGACTTTGTGCAGTTTTTCTGCAGCTTGTAGGATTTCATCAGTGGACTAGCCATAGGCCCGATTTGCATGTTTTTGCATTGTGTGTCCACCGTTTGTTGCCAGATGCATGCATGTGACCAGTCGAAGCGTCCGGCTTGAGATTCTGCACGCGCAGGTTCAGACGGCGTAGCGTTCTGACTTGTCTACGCTGAGGTACGGCCAAAACAGTGGTTTTGGGCCGGTTTTCGGACAGATGTTGCATTGCCGCGTGCGACAGCCGCCGTGTGCCGCAGCAGGTACTTATGCCATGGACCTGTCATTTGTCACTCTCTCTTTAGAAATGCTATTGAAGCATTCTGACACTTTGCCTTGTGTCGCATAGCCAGACCCTTGCCGTTGTGTGCACGACTTGTGACTGTCAGCAACGTCTGACCAGGCACTGACGCCTAGTCAGCGACGATATCGCTAGAAAGCTTCCGCGAATTGTAGAGAAAGGCTCACCAAGCCTAAGGACAAAGGGAAAGGCAAGGGTGGGTGGGCTGCAGTTGTAGATGAGTTAGTAAGTGCAACTAAAGATGTGATGGAGAAGAGTAGGCAGGTGATGCCTATGAGCGCGACGGTTGCAAGAGAGGAGATTGCTGCTCCTGTCGAGATTAAGATGGTAACGCGGCAAGCAGTGGATGAGGCAAGTGTAGAAAAGGCCGCCAAGGCAGTTGAGACACAGATGGATGTCACAGAGGTCCTATTTCTCTCGTAGCGTGCACCATATGTTTAAGCTCAACTTCATGAGTGATTTACACAGGCATGGACGACTGTTACGGCTTACCAAAGTATCGTCATAACAAGTACGAGCAGAAGAGGGGCAAGGAAGACCAACATAATCTGGAAATACCATTGAGAGTGGAAACCCAGCCTCCAACATGCAGGTGATGAATTCAACAAGTGATGGAAGCTCGCCACAGTCTACCAGACGAGGCGAACCAATCCGGGGTGGGTAGTGCCAACCATACAAGTCATCTAGCGCCTTCTACATGCTTCAGCCCGCTTGTCTCCAACTTGCGTTTCGGCTTGAACCCTTAACATGTTGTGCTCTCAAAGCTAGGCTACATGGCAGCCACCTGGTTGCAGCCCTCGTGCGTCCTCTCACTACGTCGCACCTTCGACAAGACTCTCCACAGCACTGGTGCGAGAACACGAGGTGGATGTGACGTGGCTTGCACCACGCTCATTTGGTACAACCCGGATGCCACCAACACATGACAGGTGCTACATAGAAGCAAAGAAGGGGAAGGAGGGGGACCATCATCCGGAAGCAAATGGCATTTGGGGGTCAGATGCAACTCCGTGCCTTAAAGACAGAGCACCCAACCAAGCAAAAACTCCACGCATGTCTGTCACAAAGGGCGATTCATGCATTATGTGTGTCGTTGAATCTGGGGTGAAGCATCATTTCGTGGTTCCCACTGCGACATGGCGAGCGTGGAGCAGCAGAGACATCAACAGTCGCTGACGGCCTTTCTTCAGCTCGCATACACAATCGGCTGCAGTGTCAATGTACGAGAGACACATGTTGCGAGCTTCTCAAACAGTTATCCCCCTTTCCCCCCTTTCCCGC
>SZWC01008947.1:0-13004 GCA_023375785.1 Penium margaritaceum | reverse complement strand
CACTCACTCACTCACTCACTCACTCACTCACTCACTCACTCAAACAACGACGCCAGCCGTCGGTGTCCCGAGCCTTCCACTCCCGCAATGAAGAAGAGGGTGGGAAGCCCTGTCGCTGTGACGGCTGCGGCTTCCGCACCACCGCCTGCTGCTGCCGCAGCCCCACTCGCTGCACCAGCAGCAGCAGAAGCGGCAAGGCTGGGCTGGCAAGAGGGCGGGTGGCTGAGGGCTGCCCTTCTTCCAGACTGAGAGGAGGGGGAATGGAGCAAGCGAGGGAGGTGCGCGGCGATGATAGGCAGAGAGAGCACGGAGAGGAGGAAGATGAGAGGGGGGATGGAGGAGGTGGAGGAGAGTATCTTGCGTGTGGTCTTGGACAGGGCTGCGGGTGCGAGAGGGAAGGGGGAGGAGTTGGAGGGCAACGGAGAGGCCAGAACAATGGCGGCGGCAGAAGCTGCTGCTGCCGCGGCATCAGGGGAAGAGGAGGAAGTAGACGGTGTTCTGGGAGAAGAGGAAGAAGGCAGTGTCAATGTGTGTGCGGCGGCGGAAGAAGAAGAGGTGGAGGAGGAGGTAGGCAAGATGGGAGGCAGTTGCGGAACGCGATCGCCTCCGCCATCGGCAGTGGGGCGCTTGGTAGTGGTACTGCTGCTACTGCCGCCGCTGCTGCTGTGGGGAAACGCTTGGGCCTGCATCGCACTTAATGTTTTCTGTGCTTTTTCCTTCGCGCGCTCTCCCCTTGCTTCCCGGCCAAATAGTGATCAGTTCTCTCCCGCGCAACTCTGTGTGTAGATGTCGCACACCAGGAGAGGATGATGTCGAGATGAACTGAGAAGTTCGTGGGAATTTTCAGCCAGCCAGCCTCAAGTCGAATGGTTCAAAACTGGTCATGGGCGCGCGAGCGGGAGGAAAAGGGGAGGAGGGGGGGGGGGGGGGGGGGGGGGGGGGGGGGGGGGGGGGGGGGGGGGGGGGGGGGAGCAGGGGAGGGGAGATGACATCGCATGCACCTTGGCCCTATCTATGCAGGAGTAACTCGCGGTGCCCACAATTCTAGGAATATTTCCACTTCAAACACATTTCATCAATTCATGACAGCGTTGAGCACAAGTGTAGTGTTACGCACCAGACGTACACGAGTCCCTAAGCTTGCCGAGTGGGCATTCATGTGATTGAAACATAGCTCACTCCGCATCGAGACCTTGATTTTCACTCCGACAGCTAAGGTAAATTCGGCCAACTACCCTCACCGTCCGTCCATCTTTCTCGCACTTTTTGACAAACTCAACCACTTTAAGAATCATCGACAGAATTGTCACAACCTTTCATTCAAAATTTTCATACATCAAGATATTTTGAGATTTATAGACATACATCTCGCATCTTCGTCTTCGAAGCCCCCTGATTCCTGGGCAGAGCTTCTCGACTCGACCACTCCTCACGCGACTCCACACACTTCGCTCATCGATGGACACAGTGACTCTGATTGCACCTCATTTGTAACTTGACACTTGTATGTATGTGTTCGGTCATTTCGACACTTATCATCGAAGTACACATATCGCTATTCATAAATTACTCAAGTGTCCCAAATGCTCAAACAGTCTTCTGCCTCGCAACTTCTACCTATTCACCATCTACACTCCATTCCGCATAATAGGTAGTGCCCCTGTTTACCAAAATATCTTAAGTCCATCCATAGTGGAAAAGTGTCAGACCATCTCAGAATTGTTGTAGTGATCAATAACTCTGGTAATGTACTACTTCAACATGATGTAGTATAAAAAACAATCGAAGCCCCAAAGACGATTTAACGTATTTTTTGTGAATGTACCAGGTGCGGCTTGGCACAGATTTCCTCCTTCAGAGAACCCGATTCTCTCTGATAAAATAAAATCATGAAAGGTGTGAAAGGGGACATGTGTGGAAGCATACACACGAGGATATAGCATGCCTCTTGGAGAAGATGCTTGTCTAGCATTGCACAAGCCACACCAGACTCAACTGGATGCATGGAGCAGTGTCAGGGTGACAAGTGGAGATCTCCCTACACTGGCAAGCCGGAGGCATGACTCAACGTGTCTATCTCATCGCCAGGTGGAGAGCTCTGGTGCAAGCTTCAAAGTGACGGTGATCAAAGGACCACATGTGATCATGCGGAAGCATCAACGGAGTAGCAACAAAGCCTCTAATACAAGCAACTTGTAGAGAAGATGCAACGTGGAACTTGATGAAACTTCCTTGGTAAGGAAGCTTCCTTATGGCTTAGGTTCAAGCCAACGGACAACCAAGATAGAGAGGAGGCTTTCACGCAAAGAAAACTTCCCTACACAGGAAGTTTCCTCAAGCCACCAATCTAGACATCTACGTTTCATGTTCCTGTGAAAGGATTCTCTAGATGCAAGCATTCTTGCTGCAGTGATCAACAACTTTCACTAATCTGTGAGAGGCCACATGATTTAAGGATTCAAGGCATAGCGATGTCTTGCACCTGCAAAGCCACGTGGTCAATTGTGGTGCAGAAAACATGGTTACGCTGAATTTCCGTTGCGATTGTACTATACAATACTTTATTCATACGCTGACGTCTTTTCCCATGTGTGTATGCATCGAATACACTACTTCTTTTGTTTACACATCTCACCTGCTACACTCTTTGATACTTTTTGTCAATGAACTAGAGTCTTCCTTGAATGGAGAACTTGGGATTTTCATATCCTACTTCAAAAGCCCCCCTGGTTGAGGAAGTGCATAAGATGAGAGAATTTGGCAATGTAGCTAATAAATGCATTAGATAAGACACCCATGTATTCAAATTATTTCTAGTGATACCTCGAGATCATCCATTTCCATTCACATTTCAAGTGCCTTTTTGATTGGTGTACATCCTCTCACTCTTAACATAACTGATAAACCCATAAAAAACTTCTCCTCCATCTCTTTATTAGAAGGGTGTTCTTTACAGTGAAAAAAATCAAATGAAATTTTGTATTTACTCCTTTTGTTTGAAGGTGTTCTAGAAAAAACAAGGAGAATCCATACCCGTCCCTGATGTTAGGAAACGTAGTTTTGTGCGTCGCTCGTCCAACAACAATAAAACAATGTGAATGACACAAAGTTTACGAATAATTCAAAAACCAGCATAATTCCTTCAATTTCATGGTACACCACTTTCCTTTAAAAATGAGACTTCACATGGGACATGTTTGATGTAACATACCTTTGACAAGATGAGACAAAAAAAAGTCACATAAGAAAACATAGTTATATCCATTTGAATACATGAGTAACACAATACGTCATTTTGTATTCTTATAGCAGAATTTCCCTTTGACTAAACATTTAAAAATTCAAATTGATTTGTAATTATGTGTGTCGTCAAAGAGCTTTCTACGCATTCCACACAAAATCAATGATTCTTAACGTCTTGATACGTTGATTGAAAAGAATGTTTGATCCATTCCATCAATCCTCCTCATGCCCTCTATTATGTGTACACTCATTCATTACATGATGCAAAGAGTTCATCTTTTCTAGAGATTAACCATTAGTGGATTCAGTTCGCACATCCTGAGAGACTTGATGGCCAAGATGAACAAACACCATGGATTGAGAGTGACCATAGGGTGAGAATGCTTCGAATAGGCTAAAAAATGACAAGTCCAATCCTTGTACCATACAGCTAAGAGCTTTGAAGGAGGTTAATGGAGGTGTGCCTTGATATCAATCCACGAAGAATGTTTTGCGAAAATGAAATTATGCAAGATTATAAAGTACTATAAGAGGGTGAAAATTTAACTTGACGTTGTAAAATGCTAGAAGTCATGCATCGTGTAAAAATGTCATGTCAAGTAAATGAAACCCCAACAAGTACTTCAACGTCGTCTTGAACGGAAAGAGCCATGGCCAGATAATTCCATGGACTTTGCAATGGATTTCCTACGAAAAAAGTAATTTTATGTATTTATCATCAATTAGCTTCCTCATACTTCACAATAATGCAATAATGGAATTTTCTCGCAGCATTGTTTCTTATAACAACACGTCCCTACTATCACTAGTCAGGAAGATAGAACACATAAGATTTTTCTAGGATACAATCACTTGCTATGGCCATGCGATATGGATCTCAATGGCCTTTCATCCTTGGAGTGATGCACAAATGAAGCAAGCTAGTTGGAACTTGGAAGAAGTTATCCAAAAAAAGTGTAAGCCATATGGCATAGACAAGACAATCAACCTATCAGCTTGGAGCTTGTACAAAACGTGAGGAATAAAGTGTTTTACGTTAAAAAAAAAAGCTACCTTGGGTTTAGATAGTTCAAGCCATTTAAACGCACTCACCCCAAATGCATACACCATAAAAACAAGTGCACATGATCCAACATCATATGTTTTGAAACACTGATGAAGATTGTATGAACTTTATACTGTGTATCATCCTTCTTGGAAGATTCCACGTAATTCATTGGGGCCTTATGTACACAAGACGATTTCCATAGATACCTTCTTTGAAACTACATATGTTTACATTATCAAGTTGTAGTAAGAAGTTGTGTGTAATATGGATGCTTCTGCGTGATTGTACTACTAAAAAACATATGTGAGACATGGAGGAGGACGTAGAAGACATTCCAGGTGAAAAACGTGCATGATGTTAGTGTAGAATGGAGTGTATCAAGTACTGATTGACTACACGTGAAGTTTACATTTGTGCTTATGATGTGATAACAAGTGTATGAGATTTATCTTCTCTGGATGGAAGTGTACATGTGCACATTTGTTTTCATGTTGATGTTTGCTCACTCTCTAACAAAACCTCCTCATAGAATTTCCAATTGAAAAAGGGAGGGTTCAACAAGAAAACACTGTACAACGTTCATGTCTAAAGGAGTGGATCACTGGAAAAGTGATGTTTTGTTAAAACTACACACTAATGTATATGAGAACCCAATTCTTCCATGAAACAATTTTGCAATATACACTACAATTTTGTGACATGAATTCATCATTTATTTCTTTCTCAGAACCCTACAAGAAAACCTCTTTGTAAACATGTATTTTTGCATGATTTATACTCTTTTGGCTCACTCTCTTGTACACTCCCCTCGTAGACATTCACATGTGTGGGGGAGGGGGTTGCGTAGAGGGGTGGTTGTAAAACATGAATTTGTAGAAGGCATATGTATGTAGTTTTGGAGTGATTAATAACACGGCTAATGTACTGCTTAATCATGATGCAACAAGAAATCCAAGGAGAGCCTCAAAGAAGATTCTACGACATTTTTGGTGAATTTACCGGGTGGGACTTGGCATAGATTTCCTCCTTTAGAGAGTCGAATTCCACGTAATGACATAAAATCATGAAAGGTCTGAAAGCTGGAATGTGTGGAAGCATGCACACGAGGACATCACATGCCTCTTGGAGCAGAGGCCTTTGTAGCCTTGTATAAGCCACACTTGACTCAACTGAATGCATGGAGCAGTGAAAGGGCGACAAGTGGGGACTACCTTACACCGGTACTTTGGAGGTACCACTCCACATGGCTATCTCATCTCCATGTGGACAACCTAGCTGGAGAGCTCTTGTGCGAGTTCATGGTAAGTGCGATCAACACGCCACATGCGATCATGTAGGAGCATCAATAGAGCAACAAAAAAGCTTGTAGTAGAGGCATTTTATAGAGAAGTTACAATGTGGAGCCTGATGGAGCTTCCTTGGTAAGGGAGCCATCCAATGGCTCAAGTTTATCCCAATAAAATATTAAGGTTGCAAAGAAAGTTTTACACAAAGAAAGCTTCCTTATAGAGGAAGTTTCCTAAAGCCAAGGTTTGAGACATCAACGTTTCATGTTCATGTGAAGGGATTGTTGAGATGCAAGCATTCTTGCTATAGTAATCAATAGCTTTTACTAAGATGCCACATGATTCAAGGATTCAACGCATTGTGATGTGTTACACCTGGAAAGCCATGTCGTCCGTTGTTATGCAAGAACCACGGTTACGATGAGCCTTCACCATGCACGAAAGAAAGATTCTCGATTCACCTTGAAGGTAGTGAACTTGTTAGGGCCACAAGTATGAAAGGGGATGGCCTAGTGTTACTCATTTATCTTCAGTGGTTCATCTTGAGTGAATTAATGCGATTCTATGATCTTTAACGTCTCTAGCTCCAAGACCCTTGAAAGTCCAACTCTTTTTCCTAGTCTAGGTGAATGTCACTATTGACAATCCCTACATAAGCCGTTCTAAGCCTCGTTTTGGTTGCAAGCCTGGGTGGAAATCACTACAGAAAATCCCTTCAAGACCGCCATAAGCAGAGGTGTGCGTGTCACCCTAGGATGAGGATGACATTTCTACTTATGGCTAGTCTACTATAGCTTGGTGATTGTGCCAAGACCAGTGACACTCTATAAGAGGTTCTTGTAACAACCTTGTAAGCATGGCACTGCTTTCTTGCCTAGTGAGGAGGTGGCCCTAACGTCCTAAAGACCTTTCATCGTACAAGATGGTGCGTGTGTTGAGACCCTTGTGTGGCTAGCCTTTACGGCCTAGTAAGGAGAAGGACCGACAGTTTTGATGTGGGTGACGAGTTTGGACGTGTACTTCACCACTTCTAGGATGATCGATGAACAAACAGAGATTGACCTCACAATCAAGCTTTTGCGTGGCATGGTGCAAAGTTTGTCGTTTGATCTAAAATAGATGCAAAGACAACATGAGACTGGTGGGGCATCATTCATGGCCAACGGTGCCCGTCTCATGTCACCGACCACAGGCATTTCACCCTTAAAGCATATCAATCCACAATGGTAAGACGCGTGGAAACGCGTCCTCCCACCATGCAAATGTACAATGTCTCATGGAAAGTCCTCCTACCTCTCAATCCCTTCTATCTTGTCCATCAAAGCTCTCTACAAAAGGATATGTGTGACTATACACTAGCTTGCATCAAGAGTGGCTCCATTATCATGAAGATGTAGATTCAAACAATTCCATCATTGAATTCCCTTCTCCTCTCCCTCTTCCTCTGCCTCCTTCCCCCTCCTATACCTCTTGCCAAATCGTCTCCCACTTGCTCCCTCATTATACATATGTTTTATCCCTTTATCCTAGATTCTTCTGAACACCTAACCTGATATGATGTACACACCACCTCTTCTGTATCGTAGTCATGTGATAACCTCTAACTCGCTCAAGAAAAGCCTTATATGGATAACAACGATGATAACATCTGGGATGATGCATGACATTCTCTTATGAAAACAAAAGCAATGATAAGAGTAAAACACTAGGTTCAATGCTCGTGATTCCCTCCAACTCAACTCAGCAAACATCAAGTCTAAATGAAATGGGTTTTCCACACTAGGTAAGATTGATGAACATCCAACAATAATGGCCACCAATTGTTGCAAATGTTTCTTAGCAGAGAGCATGATGACACACCCAAGTGTCATGTTCAGTGACTCTCCATTTTGGAGATGCATGGACGTTTTTCACAAGAAGCTATCCTTGTCATTATATGTTTGAGTGTATGAGGATACAAATGATGCTATGGAGGAAATAGGAAGGACAAGGTGAAATTACACAAAACAAATCACGTGGTTTGTTTATGCTGCATTTCCCATCATCAAGGAGCCTAAAAAAAGTTTTAGAGACATTGGTGTTCATATTGATGACCTTCATCGTTGATACGAATATAGGTCTTGCACTTTTTTGGATTAGAGAATTTCAAGGATGCAAGTGTCTCCTTTCAAATGCATCTGATTCCACAAAATCCATGAGTTCTAAGTTTTATCATTTTTTTAATGAACTAACACACAAGGACTTCCATGTTTTATCATGATGTGTTGTTTGTATTTTGGGGAACTTCCTGATGTATGGTGTCATACTAAATTGCATTCTAAAAGTATAGCCACCCTTGAGATTATGTGACATGAGAACATATGTTTATGTTTGATGTTTAGGAATCCACGTCTCGATATTCCTTGAAAGTTTGACTGATTTTGTTCATGTAGACATAAAAACACGGCTTATATTATGGTTATGACAACCATGAGCCCCAAAAATCCGTACGCATGTTCATATCCTTACAATCATTGCCCATCGCATGTAAACCTTTTGATCCTGAACCATTTGGATAAAGGAATTCATTGCAACAATTCCTATCTTTGTTTTTCAATTTAAGGTGTTTTTGACAGGTTTTAGAATAATCAAGGCATAGTCAAACCTACATGAAGTTTCAAAGCAATATGATTCCTTACTAGATGTCTCTTGGATTTGAACAATGCGACTCGATAGTGTCAAAACACCCAACTACTTGGTGGATTTTCAACAAAGACACCTCTTACAAAATAGCATCATCCATTGCACTTACTACGAGGGCATAACATCTTGAGGATGCTTACTCCTTTCTTACTGTCTTGTGTACACCCGCACCATAGACTTGAAAATTGTCATATAAGTACACCGAATAAAAAAACTCAATTGGATGTCACAAGTAATCCAATTATCATGCATTGAGATATTTCTCAGAGTTCACCAGCTCTGTTTTACTTGGTGGTACATTTTGTATGAGATCTTGAAGGTGTTGAAGTACAAAAGATTGATTTTTTCTCTTATGTGAAACATTTGTACAAGTCTACCATTCATGTTTGTCATTCAAACATTTGTAAACCTCATGAATCGAAGGTGGAAAAAGCACACACAGAATCAAGTAGCAAGAACCTTATCAAGGCTTCCTCAACAAAGGGAAAATGTGATTGTTTATTGCTACGATTTTTATGATGGACCCCGTAAGCATATGTATCCCCAAGCACTTGTCGTGGCCTCTTCTGATGACTGTTTTTGCATAACGTAGGAAACTATGTATGAAAAAATATCTTTAAGGATGACTTGAATAAAAAGCTATTGGGAATCAAGGGATTTATGGGGAACATTTTAACAATCTAATTGATCAATGAGTTCGTGGAGGAGAAATAAATCACATTTCAACGTGATGAATTGGTCACAAAGAGGAATGGAAAACTCATTGTACACTCCAAAACGAACGTGTGCCACTAGTGGAAATTGTTTCTTAGCACAAAAGGAATGATAATTTTGATGAGAAGAATATGGAAGGAGACTTCAGTTTTATGATTTCACTAATGGAAAGAAGTATACTGACCTAGTGACCTTCATTTCTTGCACTACGACATTGAGATGGTTGCATGAAGAGAGCATCAAAATATATGAATACAATGTTACGTGCCAATTCATGGTTCCAAGGACTATTTTCACATGGGTTACCACATGTATTTTATCTCTTTGGTAGATACATCTTATATAAGAAAGCACATTGACTCAATTAGTACGCTATAGCAACTTCTTGCTTGTCTTTCCTAGGTGTATGTAAATCCAATCACAAAGTTTGATACATAACATTGTATTGAGCACTTATGTTGGTGGTATAACATGGCCAAGTAGACATAGTTTTTTTAGCAAAATCATTATTTTTAGTGAAATTAAACTCAACGTTTTGTGCTTTGACCACAATAGGAAGATGATGAGATTTAAAAAAAAAGTGTAATTTTCTGCATCTTGAATGCCCCTATATTCATGATGAAACCAGCTAGAAGGATTGATTATTCTCAGCACAACGTTAAGATATATGAATAAAATGGTTGGAAACCAAAAAAGCCTCATACCTCAACAAGATAACAAGAACTCCTCATTAGAATAAACCTCAAGCAAGATAGAATTTTTTTTAGTTAACGTTCAAGGCTAATAGATATGTTGGATATTCAAGAAGCTACTAAATGTTTCTTGTAGTTTTTTGGAAGGAATTCTATACCAAAAAGCAACAAATTCATCAGAACGTTTTTTGGGAAGTGGGAGGGGAAAAAGGAGACACAAAAAACACCCGCGCGCGCGCACACACACACACACACACACACACACACATACACACACACACACGCACACACACACACACACACACACACACACACACACACACACACACACACACACACACACACACAATCTTCTTTTGTAGGAAAAAAAATTGCTGAATTAGCATCCATACTCACATTATCAACATCGTAAATGAGGGTTCTCAAGGTTAGAAAGCTCAATTAGGGGTACAAGGACGACTAGTAAGCAATGATTCTACAAGTGCTACTAAGGGATTGCAAAATCAAGGAATGTTTTACACAAGTACAAGATGGATTACATTATTTCTTTGTTGTAAGGAACAAGATGGTTTGCAAGATGGATTTTTAGGTATAAACTTTGATGTTGAAAGGAAATTTTATTGATGGGATATTGTTGATTCATCGTCAAGGTAAACTCATATTGCTATGAATTGGTCATTTTTATAATGAAATGTTTTGGAAAAAAATTTCCAACTCAGGATAGTGAAATTCCTTGGATGATGTGTTGCATACCATGTGGTACGAGGAATGGAGCCGTGGTGAAGTCCATATCAATATTGATGGAGAAAAACACATGCATTTATTGGTTGAATAGGTGTTTTAGCGGTAGAAAATTTATTGTGGCTAGTCAACATGGGGCAAGGGAAGGGAATGTATTGTTGTATTACAAGAAAGAAATCAAAATTGAATCATTAGCCTCAATAATTAATAAGTTTATGGGAATTCTTGAGGCATTTTCAGTCATCATTTAGGATTCTGACAAAGGTTTCCACATCTATGTTGTCCGATGATTTTTTAATGTTGTTTCTTCATTAGATATACTTCAAGCTAACTATACAAAAATTTGATACTTTAAGTTTGAGACAACGTAAATAAACTGTAAATGTGCACTTCTTTGAAACACTACGTGAAGATGCTACAAAGAACAGTTAATGTTGGCTGGTGAGTAGAGGAACATTTTGACTTGTTGTGAGGAGTAAGATGTGTTATATAATCGGCATGCGGAGTGACACATCACATCCATGTGTGATGAGGGAACAAAGAGGATTACGTTTTGCAAACGTTACAAGAACTTTATGTTCATGCTTATGTTTTTCAGAATTACAAATGTTTGATAAACATTTGTATTGCTTATGAGTAGCATTTACCTGCCATGTCTTGATGATTTCACCGTTATGTATCTCGATGAGATCAAGGTGTAAAACCACACTCCAAAGGATCATGGTGGATTCTTTTTACAATTTATAAACATTGAAATTCTAAAGAAATAAATAAAAGTGTACCTTTGTTTTCGAATTGATCAATTATTTGGCCATGTCATTTGTGGAAGAATGACCGTGGATCCAAAGATGGTGGATGCGGTTTCCAAACCGGCATCACCGTCTTACTTTTGGGATGCCTAGGGTGTCTCAACTTTTTGCAACTATTGTCGTGTATTTGTATAAGAGTCCACTATTGTGTTAGAACCTCTCTCCAATCTTACCTACAAATCCACCAAGTGAAGTGAAGGATGCGACAAGCAACGAGTAAGGTAGGATTTGACGTACTCGCCAGCCTTACGATTGGATGCTCCCAAGGGTTGAATACATCGTGGTCACCGACACGTTTGATTAAGGAAAGATGGTTGCTCTCCTCCAAGATTGATGGGCAGCAACCACTCTTGTTTGTCAAGATGATAATGCGATTAAGAGTCAAGATGCATGGTTCATGAGAAGGAGATATTGGTAGTTGTACATGCATTCAAGATGTCGTTAGATTTGACCTATGTAGTTTTGTTGTTTTCATTTAACGTCACTGGATTTCAGTTATAGAATCCCTGCTTCATTATATATTTGATGACTTCCTTTTAGTGAGATGAGCCTCGACACTTGTGGATCTTCAACCAAAAAATGTAATGAAGTCACAAAAATTCTTGGCAGAAATGCAACCGGACACGTTGTTTGATACCCATGTCAGCTTGTGACCCTGACATAGCAGATGAGATACAGTGTTGAATATTGGGAAAAAGCCATAGAGGAACGAGAGGATTAACTTGCCAAAGGTAGATTTTGCCACGTCAGCTGAAAATTTGTTTTGTTCTGAAAATGGTTATGTACAGTCCGGTTCACAGCCGGCAATAGCCTGAATCTGACAGATAAAAAGGAGTTTATTCTTAGCCGCACCAATGAACACTTCGTTGTGGTCAGAAGAGAACGAAATGATCGTCGATCGGTGGTTGCGCGCGTCTCGGTTACACGGGTGGGAAGATATTTTTGGCCTCCAACGGTCCGATTTTTCATTTTTCGTGTCCAACGCGCAGGACGAAAAAGGCGGTACGAAACAACCGTGGCCCACTCGGCCGCTAGGGTTGCCGTCCGAGGAGGGCACCAGCTGTGGCGCGTTGTCCAACCTGGCGCCACTTGGATGCTGGCCGGACAGTGAAAGCCCATGGAAGGAGGAGAAACGCAGCCAGGCCACAGGCGTCACCGCAGGCCTCTTCGACCTACCACGGTTAGCATTCGCCGGCCACCAACGGCAGGATCCTGCCTTCCGCATGTTCACTTTTCCGCAACATCATTCCTCCGTTCGCACCAAAGGACGGACTGAGGTCGCGCACATAGCAGGACAGGCTCATGTGAACGAGAGGGAAGCAGCAGCGAGTGCCATTCCAGGGGCGCGCAAACCCTAAGGCGCACATTCCAAGGGCAGCAGAAGCATCCTTCAGAGGCACCCGGCGCTGCTTGCCTGAAGTTTTCATTCCGCACCCGCACCTGAGTCGGGCGTCAAGTCTAGCTCCACGAAGCAGAGAAGCATCGTCCTGAGTCCGACCTCCCTCACTGCACGTTACCGGCAGTCGCGGCGTGCCCCCCGGACGGGTGCGCTAACGTGCTGGGAGGAGTTGGAGGGACCTTTCGAGAGCGGACTGACTGGCTGGAGAGGCTTTTGGGCGGCGTGCGGACGCGATTGCCGCCTCGCGTCTGCAGGGTTGCACTGACGTTGGTCGTTCGCACCTGCGGCGGCGGCTGAAGCGAACTGAAACAGCAGCAGTCTGCGGGAGGGTTGGTTGAACGCGAACGTAGGCGCCAAGGGAGATACGGTCTGGGCGGGTGAGGCGGCCAT
>SZWC01008946.1:67870-96344 GCA_023375785.1 Penium margaritaceum | reverse complement strand
TGTTGTTGTTGTTGTTGTTGTTGTTGTTGTTGTCGTTGTTGTTGTTGTTGTTGTTGTTGTTGTTTTTGTTGTTGTTGTTGTTGTTGTTGTTGTTGTTGTTGTTGTTGTTGTTGTTGTTGTTGTTGTTGTTATTGTTGTTTTTTTTGTCGTTGTTGTTGTCGTTGTTGTTGTCATTGTTTTTGTTGTTGTTGTTGTTGTTATTGTTGTTTTTTTTGTTGTTGTGATAGCACCTGCCATCTGTTCCTAGCATTTCAGCTAGGCGAAGGTATCACCCTCAGGATCATGGTTCTACACTGATCAGCTCCTAGGCAATCACATGCTAGAAACTGTGTCCACTCAACACTTGGTCACTTTCGCGCGAGGTGTTAGTCAGAGACTAGCTCCTGGGGATTAGACCAACCAGTATCTTCTCTATACTGTTCCTTGGTTGGAAAACTCTGTGAGGAGCATCTAAGGCCAGATTGTGTAAATAGAATGAGGAATGAGCCTGGTACATATAGTCCTAGGCCAAGCATCTGAGGTGTGTGGATAGTGGCACTCACCAGCTCGCCAATTCGCACATGCACTGATTGCCGAGTGGTACATCCTCCTCATGCATGGAGAAATGTCTAAGAAACTTCTCCTATGCAGCAAGGTCAAAAACCTTCCTGCACACATCAAGGCTCAGTCGCAGGACCTGTTTTCCTTAAGTCCAACATGCTATCCGTTGCGATACACTTCTGGTGTCTCGCTTGAACTTGCACCACGAACAAGGTTTGGAGGACTTACTCCAAAGGAGAAGTGCATGCCCAACCTGTCCGTAAATCCATTGCAGTGGCCATGGGGCATAAAAGAACAACAATATCTCCCTTGCACCTCAGGCCACCTTCTTTGGTATTTTTCTTCCGCATGAACCCATAGCTCTGTGTTGTGTTTGTGTATGTCAGCTATCTTAGTGTTAAGTTCTCATCTCTTGTGTCCACCATGCCGATTCCTCGAGCGCCTGCATCATGCAAGTCGCTGTCTAACGGCTTTGTCAAGAAGTTTGCAAGCATTTTCTTGATTGTGACGTGCTCCAGTTCCACGAAACCCTTGGCGACAAGATCACATGAGTAGTGGTACCAAATGTTGATGTGTTTTGTACGTCAGGAGATCATGTTGTCCTCTTCCATAGCGATGGCACTCTGGTTGTCGATGTGGATGACCGTTGCTTCCTCTTGTGGTGCCTTGATCTCATCAAGCAAACTGCAAAGCCACTGTGTTTCCTTGCAGACTTCGGAGAGTGCAATGTACTCCGCCACAGCAGTGGACAGCGAGAAGTAGTCTTGCTTCCTGATTGCCCAGGAGACCGCACCACCGTTGAGAAGGCAGACAAAGCCTGAGGTGGACTTCCTGTCGTCAATCCGTCCTTCCCAGTCCGCGTCACTATAGCACGTTAGTTGCAGTGAGTCTGATCCTTCTAGACCTCCAAACCGAAGTCCCACGTGCCGAGTCTTTTTTAGGTAGCGGAAAATCCACTTCATGGCTTGCCAGTGTTCTGGCCTAGGGTTAGCCACAAACCTGCTCACCTGTCCCAGCGCATGAACGATGTCAGGTCGCGTCCCCACCATCGCATACATGAGGCTCCCAACGGCAGATTGGTACGGAGTGTTTTGCATCTCCCGCCGGTCTGCCTCGTTGCTTGGTGGCATGGAGGAGGAGAGCTTGCAGTCGGAGGGCATGGGGGTGCTGACAGGTTTGCAGTTCTCCATGTTGTAGGGCTTCAAGAAATCCATGATGTACTTTGTCGGTTTCAGCGCGATGGTACCTGCTTTGCGGTTGCGGTGGACGGCAATCCCGAGGTAGTACTCAAGAGGACCCATGTCCTTCAACTTGAACCTGCTGGCCAGGGCCTCCTGCGAGGAAGAACACATGATTAGATCGTCCACATGCAATTCCACGAGCAGCAAGCCACGTTTGTCCTCCCGCACACATATGCTGGGGTCATTCTTACAGTGTGCAAAGGCGGTCTCAGCCATGAAGCTGTCCATTTCTTTGTACCAGATTTGTGGGGCCTGTTTCAGCCCGTACAACGCCTTCACCAGCCTCCACACCTTACCCTCAGGTGCTTTGACACCTTCCTGTACCTCCATTAACAACTCCTTGTCGAGCTTCCTGAAAAGGAAAGCTGTCTTCACATCCATCCGGTGGATCTTAAGGTCTTTGCGGCAACGATGGCGAGCATGGACCTGATGGAGGCAAATGTGACGACCGGTGCAAAGGTCTCATTGTACTCAGACCCTGCGCATTGTGAGAATCCTTTTGCCACAACCCTTGCCTTGTACTTGTCGATGCTATTATCTTACTTGCGCTTCAGCCTGAGCACTCACTTTGAGCCCACCACGTGAGCGTTAGCGGGTCTGTCCACCAGCACCCATGTGCCATTTTCTTTGATGGACGTGAGCTTGCTGTCCACCGCCTCCTTCCAGTTGGCCGCATCGGGCCTTGCCATTGCCTCAGCCACAGTGAGAGGCTCTCCCTAAGCCAAACATGACCAGCTCAGTCCAGTCCAGCTTCCGGTGTCAGCGTCATACTTTGGTGTTTGTTTTCGCTACCGTTTGTTGCGACGTTACATTGCTGGTGCCTCATCTTTGCTTTGCTCTTGCTCCTGTGCTGCTGGCTGCCGTGAGGTTGACTTTTCCTCTTGTGAAGAGCCACTGGCCTCCGAGCTGGTCTCAGAGGCCTCGGATGTCTCTGAATCTGTGTCAGAACTCGCCGCTGCGTCAGCCTGCACAGCCGCTCTCCCTGCCACTCCACTCTTCTCCACGGCCTGCCACACTAGCACAACTTGCCAGTTTTCTGAGCACAGAGCTTGGTCTCCTGACTCCAGGAGCACCAACCACTCTCCCTGTTTCGGAGCTTTTGTGGGATCAAGAATCTCTTCATTGCCTCGTTTCCTCTCGTCAAAGGTCACGTCCTGGCTGGTGATGAGTCTTTTTGCTGCCAGGTCCCACAGGTGGTAGATCTTGTGGGCTGTCTCGTAGCCCACCATCATTCACTTTTGCGCTCTTGCACCCAGCTTGCTGCCACCCTCTCCCACCTGGACCTTTGCCCATGCGGTGCAGCCAAAGAATCTGAGGTGTGATGCGTCCGGCTTCTTCCCTGACTATACATCTTGTGGCGTCATCTGTTGCTTGCCCCTTTTCTTGCCGCGCCTGCCCAGTGCAGCTGCAGGAGTTAGGTTGACAATGTAGCATGCCGTTCTTGCCGCTTCTGCCTAGAAGCACGGTGGTAGTTTTGTATCAAAGAGCATGCTGCGCACCATGTCGAGGATGGTCTGATTCATCCACTCGGCCACACCATTGCTTTGTGGTGTATAGGGAGTTGTGGGCTGGTGGTTGATCCCGTGTTGCCGCAACCAGCCCTTGCATGCTTCATACTCTCCACCATTGTCGCTTCGTATTTCCTTCACCTTCTTTCCAGTCTGCCGCCCCACCATGGCGACAAACTCCTACAACTTCTCTCTGACCTCTCCCTTGGTTTTGAGGAAGTAGATCCACACCTTGCAGCTGTGGTCGTCGATGAAGGCCAGAAAGTACTTGCTGTCACCGTTTGACGTCGTGCAAAAGGGTCCGCACACGTCGGTGTGAATCAGGTCAAGGGCTACTTCTATGCGACGACCATTGCGCTCAAAGCGCTTTCTCTTGGTCTTGCCTTGGAGGCAAGATTGATACAAGTTACCACACCCAGTCGCATCCTTTTTGCACCCCTCCATGCCGCGGACGAGATGCTGTTGCTGCATGACTTGCTGCATGAGTTTGCTCTTTGCAACGTGCCCAAAGAATCTATGCCACAGCTCAGCATCTTTGTCTTTGGTGGTAGAGAGCACAATCTGCGTTGCCGTTGGTGTGTTCTCATGCGTTGGTACCAAGACCATTGCCTCTGCCACACCTGCATGACCCTCATCTTCAAAGCTATCTTTTGCGGTCGTCTGCAACACATAGAGCCCGTCGACCCGTGGAACTAGTGCTACGAGGCCTTCGTTAGTGTGGAGGACCCTTATGCCTTTGTTCTTGAGGACGGCTGCCTTATTCTACGTGAACACCACAGTCATGTTGTTGTCCGTTATTTTTGACATGGAAAGGAGGTTTGCCACAACCGAGGGTATGTAGACCACGTCACGTAGCCGTATATTCTTCTCCGCACCATTGAGGATGATGCTCACCAGCTTGTCTCCCACGCCCTTTGCGTTCACAATGCTACCGTTTGCGCATCTGAACCGGCGCTTGATGGGGCCAATGGAGACAAATACAGCCTGGTTGTTGCTAGAGTGATGGTCGGTGCCGGAGTCGAGCCCGAAGGCTCCTAGCCTGAGCAGCGCCGCTCCTTTTTCCGGAGGCGGGCTCTGTGCGATAATGTCGATGGCTTCTTTGCCACCCTTTTTTGTGCCTTTGTTCCCACCGCTTCCGCCATCTTCCTTCTTTGGCGACCTGCACTCTCTTGCCCAGTGCCCAGGTTTGTCGCGGTTGCAGCAGTTGCCCTGTCGCTTAGAAGCCTTGCCGTCATTGTTGCCTCCACCGCCACCACTTCCGCTGCCACCTTTTTGACCAAAGGCTGACCCCTTGCTCTCGCGGCCACTCTAACGTGTGGCATAGGTTGAGAAGTTAGCCTCACTTTTGCTACAACGCATGGCCTCGTTACGCATGTACTCGGACATTGCCGTGTACGTCAGGTCATCCTCCTTCCAACTGCCCATGACAGTGATCATTGGGCTCCAGCTCTCAGGTAGCGCCATGAGGAGTATCATAGCTTTCATGTTTTTGTCAAGGTCCCAGTTCATCTTGCGAGCCTTGCCAAGGATTCCTTCAAACTCCTGTAGGAAGTCAGGGATTGATTTCCCTCATTCACCCGCATGCTGGTCAACCGTTGTAGGATGAATAATCTATTTGTGAGGGATGTGGATTGGTGCACACGCTTGAGCTTGGCATAAGCATCCGTAGCCAGTGTGAACCCCGCAATGACAGGAACATACTTCTTGGCCACCGCGTTGCTAAGGAGTGACATGAAAACATCATTTCGTTCAGTCCATGTCTCGTGCTCCAGTGAGCCCTCCGCGGGAACCTGCTCTTTTCCTTTCAGAAGCTTGATGAATCCACGCACTTTCATTGCCAGTTCAAACTGCCATCTCCAAAGTGGGAAGTCATTCCCCTCAAAGACAGGGATTCCTCCCAAAGATCTAAGACCTTGCGGCAGTGTGGTGGCAATCACAGTTGCTCCGGTGGTCTGCCCTGTGGTAGCCAATGTTGAGTTTGAGGACTGCCTTGCGGCAGCCTCAGTTGCATTTGAGGACTGCCCTGCGGCAGCCCCCACTGCTCTTAATGGGCCAGCCATTTTAGGTGCCCTTCTCTCCAATCTGCATCTCTGTTACGTTCAGGCCGATGTAGGCTGATGTTAACTGATATCTGCTACCGGTTTAAAGGTGCAGGTCCGTTGCTTACCCCTCCAGCCGATGTCTACCCGCAGACAGAGAAGACCATTCCCACCAGCACATCCAGGGTCTTCCCTCCAAGAATAGAGATTATTCTGGTTGGGACACAAGGGTCATGCCTCCAAGGGCAAAGCTTGTCCTTGGTCCCTCTGTGCTGAGTGCAAGCCCAGCTGTTGGATTTGATGGAGCAGATGGAGTTGATGGAGCTGATGGAGCTGACGTGCGCACCCGGAGAGAGTGTACCAAAGTTGAGCGAAGCAAGCCGTACAACTCGTCAGTGTAGGCCCATAACCCTTTGTTAACCAGCCTGAGGCAAAATGGACTAGAAAACAGGGCCAACACAATAGCACCTGGCGTCCGCTCCTAGCATTTCTGCTAGGAGAAGATATCACCCTCAGGATCACGGTTCCACATTGAGCAGCTCCTAGACAGTCACTTGCTAGCAAATGTGTCCACTTAACACTTGGTCACTTACGCGTGAGGTGCTAGGCAGAGATGAACTCCTGGGATTTGCACCAACTGGTGTCTTCTTTATACTGTTCCTTAGTTGCACAACTATGTGAGGAGCATCTATGGCCATATTGTGAAATTAGAATGAGGAATGAGCCTGGTACATATAGTCCTAGGCCTAGCGTCTGAGGTGTGTGGGTAGTGGCACTTTTGTGGTGGCCATTTCACACCACCTCACCAGCTTGCCAATTGGCGCATCCACTGACCGCCAAGTGGCACATCCTTCTCATGTATGGAGAAATGCCTAAGAAAGTCCCCCTATGCAGGAAGGTCAAAAACCTTCCTATGCACATCAAGGCTCGATCGCAGGATCTGTTTTCCCTAAGTCCAACATGCTATCCGTTGCGCTACACTTCTGGTGTCTCGCTTGAACTTGCACCACGAACAAGGTTTGGGGGGCTTACTCCAAGGGAGCAGTGTATGCCCAACCTGTCCGTTAACCCATAGCAGTGGCTATGGGGCATAAAAGAATAATAGTTCCAACGTGGCCTGACGAGTCTTCAGTTCTCACGGCTAAGTATTGTGTGGATTTTGAATCTAAGCGTGAGCTTTCTGGTCGTCTCACTCTTTGTTTCTAGAAGAGGAAGACAGTTGTGAGACAGTCACTTTTGTGAAGGGAAGAACATAACTTTGCTTTAGTTTTTGAGCATGGACATGATCTAACCATTTGGAGGACTAGTCATGAGCTCTCCAACGCACCAAACCGTGGGCGATTGTGATCACTGTAGCTCCCGCTACGTCAGCCAAAGCGCATCACCCAAAACCAGCCGCTCAGTCGGCGGCGCACTCCACGTCGCCCGCCGAGGTGCCCTCACACATCAAGGACCCATCAAAACATCATTCTGGAGGCGCAGATGTCCCTACATGCAGCAGCAGTACCCCTCGCACTTTTGGGGTCTGTTTCGATAAGTTAATCATCGTATTTGGTGATGGGGATTAATGTGGTTCGAAACCTGTTCGCGGACCTGCAGTCGCACCCGAGTAACAAACTGTACTATTGAGTTTCGGACTCTAAGCCATGATATTGGCTAAGTCCCTTAGTAACAAAACTGCACTACTGAAATCCGACGGGTCATCCACCGGACGCCTTGGCAGTCCTTCAGGAGCAAAATCCCCAGATGGCATTTTGTTACTCGTTTTGGTCAATTATTCACCAGTAGTCGAACCGCGGCCAACTCCCAGAGTCGCCGCGCACACCCCAACTTTCGAAGCCCATGTCTCCCTCATTACTAGTCTGATTCTAGCGCAACAACTTCCACCGGATTGAGCAACTCGTCAACTTTTAGGGACAATCCTCCATTTTATAATCCAAGAAATCTTTGAATTGCTAGATCCATCGACGAATGTTTTCCTCTCTCTGGTGGCTTGTCGGTGCCTCCCGGCACCGCACTTGGGAATGCAGAGGGGCAAATCGTCAACATTCTCCCCCTTGCACCTGCCATGCCTGCTGCTCTTGCTTGCTCTCACTCATCTTCCGCTGGGTCCTCCAGCCCATCATAGCTTGTCATCCCAAGTCCGGCCACGCTCAATACGTGCCGTTCCACCGGTTGCGCTTTGGTCAAGCAATCCGCAAGCATGTTGTGCATGCTCAAGTGTTGCAGCACCACCGGCCCCTTTTCAACCATTTCTCATACGTAGTGATAACACACATCGATGTGCTTTGTCCTCTTGTGTTGCGTCGGGTTGTTGGTCAGCGAGATTGAGCTCGTGTTGTCCTCTTGCACCATCATAGGTTCCTGAAGCGGCACGCCTAGCTCCCCCAGTAACCTGCGGAGCCACACCGCCCCATTGACCGCCTCGGACAGCACGATGTACTCTGCTTCCATTGTGGAGGTGGCAACGTAGTCTTGCTTCTTGCAGCACCACAAGACCGCTGCACCAGCGAGGAAGAGCAGGTAGCCGGATGTGGACTTCCGCTTGTCCACATCACCGGCATAGTCTGACTCCGTATAGCAGACCAGACGCAAAGGGTCCGCCCGCCCCTTGCCGTCGAACCTCAAGCGTGCATGCCGCGTCACCTGCAGGTAGCAAAGGATGCGCTTGACCGCCTGCCAGTGAAGTGGTTCTGGATCGGCCACGTACCTGCTCACTTGGCCCACCGCGTAGGCCAAGTCCGGTAGAGTCGCCACCATGGCGTAATTGAGGCTGCCCACCGTTGATTGGTAAGGCATCCCTTCCATATTCTCCCACTCTTCTTTTGTTTGTGGCGNTGCCGTCGAACCTCAAGCGTGCATGCCGCGTCACCTGCAGGTAGCAAAGGATGCGCTTGACCGCCTGCCAGTGAAGTGGTTCTGGATCGGCCACGTACCTGCTCACTTGGCCCACCGCGTAGGCCAAGTCCGGTAGAGTCGCCACCATGGCGTAATTGAGGCTGCCCACCGTTGATTGGTAAGGCATCCCTTCCATATTCTCCCACTCTTCTTTTGTTTGCGG
The DNA here is from genome assembly GCA_023375785.1 of Penium margaritaceum. Classification (NCBI taxonomy): domain Eukaryota; kingdom Viridiplantae; phylum Streptophyta; class Zygnematophyceae; order Desmidiales; family Peniaceae; genus Penium; species Penium margaritaceum. The sequence continues at coordinate 87,955 of SZWC01008946.1, read as the reverse complement.
CGCCATTGCCGCACTTAGTTCACAGGTCATGGAGACCGGACTGCAGACTGGTTTGCAGTCCTCCATGCCGTACCGCTTTAGCACCTCGGCCACGTATTTGGCCTACCCCAGCTCAAGCGTGCGCGCCCTCCGTTTCCACGTGATGCTCACCTTGAGGTAGTACTCTAGCTCCCCCATGTCCCACATATGGAATCTGCTGCTCAGCTGCTCTTTCAACCGCTGTAGGCTCGGCAGATCTGTCAAACACAAAATCAGGTCGTCCACAAAGAGTGCGATGATCTGATGGAGCTGTTTGTCGCGCAGCATGTACACACTGTCATCCGCCTCACATTGAACCTGAGTTGTGCCATGAAGCTATCCATCTGTTGGTACCAGCATCTGGGCGATTGCTTCAGCCCGTACAAGAACTTCCGCAGCTTACACACCTTGCCCTCCGGTGCCTCCGTCCCCTTTGGCACCTCCATGTAGATCTTTTTGTCTATAATTTTGTTGAGGAAGGCAGTCTTTACATCCATTTGGTGGAGCTCTATTTCCTTCGCAGCCGCCACTGTAGGGATCGCGCGGATGCTTGTGAACTTGGTGATGGGGGCAAACGTCTCATCGTAGTGCTCGCCCTTACGCTGTGCGTATCCCTTTGCCACCAGTCGCGCCTCGTATTTGTCAACCACACCTTCTATCGTGAACTTGGTCTTAACGACCCACTTTGAGCTAGTGACCTTGGAACCTTTCGGCCTGTCAACCACCTCCCACGTGTGATTTTCCGTGATGGAAGCCAACTGCAATTTGATGGCTGTGTCCCATTGATCACCTTCGGGCCGTGCATGCACCTCTTGCACAGTAGTCGGCTCCGTTGATGTAGCCAGCATGTACCGCGTCATGCCGATCCATCGACCGGTGCTTGCGTCAAAGTGCTTCCCCGCTTTTCCCTGCCTCCTGCTGTGGCGCGGTAGTTTTGGTGGCACATTGTCACTCTATTGTGATCTCTCCAATTCAGCACGCTCCGGTGAATCATCAACCGGATGGCTCCCCAAGGATCTCTTTCACTCTAGCAAAATATCGCCCGAACGAACTGCGCGTCCGATGGATCTCCACCTACGCACGATGCCTTGGCACCCTCCGTGCCTCATCCGCTGGATCCTTCCAGTGGATCTCCTCATCAGCTTGATCGTCATCGCAGTCATCCGCGTCGACTGCCACCACTAGTGCACCTTCATGCTCTGACGCCACATCATCAACTTCGACGTCCGTCGGCTCCTTCTCGTAGTCAAGGAGCAGGAACCACTCCTCCGTCTTTGGAGAGTCCACCACGCCCATGTCGTTGCTGCTGATGTAGCTCTGCTGCTCGTTGAACTTGACGTCTCGGCTGCAGATTACCTCCTCCTTGCGCATGTCGCGGAGCATGTATGCCTTATGCGCGCTCTCATAGCCAAGGATGACAAACGAATTTGCCCGCGGCTCCAGCTTGCTCTCGTGCCTCTGTGCAGCCTGCACCATCGTGTGCGCCTTGCACCCAAACAATTTCAGGTGTACCACACTTGGCTTGCACTGGCTCCAAACCTACCGCGGCGTCTTCCAGCCGCTTTTCCCCTTCAGCACCGTAGTAGGAGTGAGGTTGATGGTGTAGCTGGCTGTACGCACAGGTTTCGCCTAGAAGCTTTGCGGCAATTCCGCATCCACCAACATGGTTTGTACCATGTCCAGCAGCGTCTGGTTCGCTCAATCCGCCACACCATTTGACTGAGGCAAATACAGAGTCGATTGTTCCCATTTCATGCCCTGTTGCTTCATACACCCGCTAGAGCCCACGTACTCTCTGCTGTTGTCACTGCGTAGCGCTCTGACCTTCCGATCAGTCTGCCTCTCCACCGCGGCGACATACTCCTTCACCCGGTCCAGGACCTCGCCTTTTCGCTTGATGAAGTACACGTGGAGTGTTGTAGTCATCTATGAAGGTGACGAAGTAACGTGTGCCAGTCTTTGACGCCGTCTTGAATAGTCCACGCACGTCGCTGTGCACGACCTCTAGCAGGACCGAGGTGCATTTCACATTCTCGTTGAACGTTTTGTGCCACACCTTGCCCAAAATGCAAGGCTCGCACTTTTTTTCTTTGCTACATCTGTCACCTCTTCCTCACCGTCGATGATGAGGCCTTGTACCAGCTCGCGCTTTGCAAGCTCCTTCACGACCTCGATTGAGGAATTCCCCAGTCGTTGGTGCCAGAGCTCCTGATCAGCTCCCTCTCCTTTGGCCAGGTTGACGGTGCGTTCCTGCAAGTCTGCTTAGTCTGTTGCCGCGGGGATCACCTTGGTCTTCACAATGTAGAGACCTCCCTTGCGCTTAGTCTCCAGCACGGGCTCGCCGCCACCGTCCTTCCGCACGACTGCCACTCTTCTCTTGAAGAGCACCTTGTACCCCTTGTCAGTTAGGTGGCTGACACTTAGGATGTCAGCCAGACTGGATACGTGCTGCACGTCCTTCATGACGCACTGCACCCGCTTCCCACCAACCACCACCTCCATGTCCACGTTTCTTTGGCCAGCCGCCGGCTCGACCTTGTTGTTCGTGACCACCATGGATTTGTTGGACTTGGTGTAGTTGATGAACCCGACCTTCTCGGCCTGAGCATGCTCCTTCGCTCCGGAGTCAAGGAATCGCCGGTTGGCCTTCTTGAGGTAATGGTTTTGAATGTTGTTGAGGAGCGCCTTCTTGCCTTTGGCATCCTTGCCGTCGGCCTTTGCCTCCTCGGTGTACTCACGGGCCCAGTGGCACTCCTTGTGGTACTTGCGGCACGCACCCTTCTTGGCGCCCTTCTAGCCGCCGCCATGTCCGCCACCTCCCTTGGCCCCACTTCCGCCACCACGCATTTTGGTGAGGAGGACTGATGAGGACGATGAGGCCTCCCCACAGCTCTGTCGCTGCACCTCGTTGTGGATGTACTCTGCAACCGCGCCATAGGTGAGCTTGTCCTCTTTCCATCCTCCCAAGACAGTAATGAGAGGGATGAGGAGGAGGGCCATCGCCTGCAGCTGCGTGTCGATCTATCAAGAAGGGCCATGAGGAGGGCCATCGCCTGCACTTGTGTGTCGATCTTCCACCCCACGTCATTGTACTATGAGGCAAGCAATTCGATCTGTTGCATGGTCGTGATGACATCATTTCCCTCCTCGATTCTCACTGTCAGGAGTCACTTCATTGCAAAGATTTTGTTTGCCAGTGACTTGGATTGATGGATGGCACAGAGTTTTTGCCAAGCTTTGGCTACCAGCTTGCAGCCGTGGAAGTAGCCCCACTGCGACTTGACCGTCCCGGACACCAATAGCATGAGTGCCTCCGTGTTCTTCATTGCGAAGGCCTCCTTCTGTGCTTCCGTCGCCGCTGTTTTGTCGAGGACTTCCGTTCCCTTCATGACCTCTAGCAGCCCCTCATGAGCGAGGTGCAGCTCAAAGTGCCACTTCCATAGCCCATCGCCAGGACCACCTGCATACTTCTGGATGGGCTGCGTCTCATTATGTGCCATTTGCACAGTCTTCAACTTCGGGACCTCAGAGCTTGACAGCGATGTAGTCCTCGACGACGATCCAGTCCACCGCGACAGACGTGAGCAATTTGTAGACCGGTCAGAGCAGTGGCCCCATAACCCGTTGTCAGAAAGTAAGGTGCAGTTCCAACGTGGCCTGACAGGTCTTCTGTGCTCACGGCTAAGTTTTGTGCATATTTTAAGCCTAAGCGTGAGCTTTCTGGTTGCCTCATGCTATGTTTCTGGAAGTGGAAGAAAGTTGCAAGAAAGTCACTTTTGTGAAGGGAAAAACATGATTTTGCATTCGTTTTTGGACATGGACATGATCTAATTATTTGTAGGGCTAGTCATTTTCTCTCCAACGCACCACATCTTGCACAATTTGGATCACTGTAGCTCTCGCTACATCAGTCAAAGCGCAGCGCCCCAAACCAGCCGCTCAGTCGGCGGCGCGCTCCACGTTGCCCGCGTAGGCGCCCTCACACATCAAGGACCCGTCAAAATGACATTCCAGAGGCGCAGATACCCCTACGTGTAGCAGCAGTGCACCTCGCGCCTTTGAGGTCTGTTTTGATGAGTTAATCATCGTGTTTGGTGATGGGTATTGATGTTGTTCGAAACCTGTTCGCGGACCTGCAATCGAAATTTTGACCAAGTCTCGAAGTAATAAACTGTACTGCTGGCTTTAGGACTCTGAGCCAGGATTTTGGCTTAGTCCCTCAGTAACAAAACTGCACTACTGAAATCCAGCGGATCATCCACCGGACGCCTCGGCGGTCCTTCCGGAGCAAAATCCCCAGATGGCATTTTGTTACTCGTTCCGGTCAATTATTCACCGGCAGTCGAACTGCGGCCAACTCCCAGAGTCGCTGCTTACACCCCAACTTTGGAAGCCCATGTCTCCCTCGCTATTGGTCCGATTCTAGTGAAACAACTTCCACCGGATTCAACAACTCGTCAACTTTTAGGGGCCCTCTATTTCAGGATCGGAGCAATCTTCAAGATGCCACATCCATCGACGAGTAATTTCCTCTCTCTGGCGGCTCGTCAGTGCCTCCCGGCGCCGCATTTGGGCATGCCGAGGGGTAAATCTTCAACACGGTCTTGGTCCCGGGAGTCGAGGGACTCACAGAGGGAGGCACGTACGGCAAGGTGGGTGCGGGGGTAGCAGGCTCGGTGGAACGAGAGAGACAAGAGCGCAGAGGACAGGGAGGAGGAAGGGGAGGCAAAGGGGGGGGCGGCAGACTGGCGAGCACCCAGGAGAGGACCAGGGACCTACCGGGCATATGGTCCCTGGCACCGTCGGAGGAGGACAGTGGAGCAGAGACAGGCAAGGAGAGACGCCCGGGGGGGTGGGGGGGCAGATGGGACAGAGGGCCGGAAGGCTCACTGGTTGGGAGATCGCAACGCGAGGGGATGAGCGGCAAGAGGAGGGCGAGGTGGGAGACGATCTCTTGAGAGGGGCCCAACACAAGGCACCGACTAGGGGGGGGAGGGGGGAGGGGAGCGGAGGCAGGGAAGGAGGACACCGAGGGTCCCAGAGTCCCTGGGTAGACGAGGGGAAAGAGGGGTCTGATCTCGAAGATATGGGAGACGCAGAGCGGGGGAGGGGAGGGGCTTGCACAGGGTCAAGCGGCGAGGGAACTGTGGTCAGGGACAGTGGGGTGACCAGGGAGGCGGGCAAGAAAAGGAGGGGAGGTTATGTTGGGAGGGGCGGTGGTAATGGACGGAGACAATCGACTGGGGGTGCCTGTTTGGGGTGTCTATTCTGACGCCGCACGTGGATGCACATGTATCGATTGGCGCCCTCGACGCATTGAGGGCGGCCATGGCCATACCATTGCTATGGTGGACCAGGCACCCTAAGGATGCAGCGGGAACCCTTCTGCTCCAGGCGATGCCCTGTCTTATCCTTCGCACCCAGCTCCAGCAGCATCGTGGTAACGCCACAGAGTGGGTGGGGCATTTGGCAGCCAGGTTCCAGCGAGGGGAGTGGAAGGCGCTCTTCGCTGAGGCGGTGCGATTGGCAAGGTGGGCGGGACGGGCTTTGCCCCCACGCAGGTACTAGGGAAGAGAGCCGGAGCTGAGGGACTAGAGACTACAGAGGGTGGTAGCGAAGTATCACCGAGGCAGCGCAGCCAAAATGCATGATGCCTTGGATGCGACAGACATTGCCCCACCGAGCTTAGAGGTGCTCGTCGCTCTCCATGCAAAGCACCCAACGGCGGAGCAACCGATTCCGGAGTGGCTATAGGAGGGGATGCAGAGAAAAGAGACGCCTCCCTGATACTGAGAGCATCCACAGAGCACACTTGGATAGCAGCACAGGAGCGGCAGGAGGGCCATGAGGTCTGACGCTGGATCACTTACGGCATGTAGTGTTTGGGGATTTGAGACTAACTAGACTCCCAGCACAGCTGTTGGGATCCCTTTGTCAGGGGCGCCTCCACCCAGCAGCCCACCGGGTCTTGGTGGCGAGCCGCCTCATTGCCCTTCCGTGCCTCCTTTCGCAATGGATGATGAGTTCTGAGAGGAGATGGAAAAGGTGGTGGCATTGTTACTGCAGGCGGTGGGGACTCGGGCAGGGTTAGACACAGTGTTCCATGCGATCTCAGAGCAGCTGCACCTGCGGCCGGACTGGGGAGTTATCAGCGTGGACGTGCGCAATGCCTATAACATGGTTGAGCGCGGAGTGATCTTTGAATCATTGAGAGTGAGGGGGTTTGCGAGACTTATTCCAGGACTGGCCCTCTTCTATGAGGAACCCTCTGACCTGCTCTTCCAGGGAGGGGTGCAGCTGACTGTCATCCGGTCAGAGCAGGGCACCCGGTAGGGGGACCCCATCAGCTTTTTCTAACACAGCAGGAGGCGTTGGAGGCAGCACAGGCGGCGATGGCAGGGGAAGGGAGGGGTGTTGGCGTACTTACATGATATGTTCTTGCTCGGCCTAGTGGTTTGCTTGGAGGAGGCTTATGGGGCCCTGGCACGCGCGTTGGCAGTGACTGGGATGGAGGTGCAGTAGCAAAAGTGTCAGCAGTATGTGCCGGACGGGGGAGAGGGGGTGTCAGAGGGCTTGTCAGAGATTCCCCAGATGGTGGAGGGGATGATGGTTCTGGAGGCACCGATCGGATGTGAGGCGTTCTGTTGACGGCGGCAGGGGGAGGTAGTGCAGGCAGTTGAGGCCACGATGGAGGTGCTACAGCAGCTACTGGTCGTACTGGCAACATTCAGCATCCTGCGCAAGTGCACGACACGTCGCCTGCGACACCTCACCCGCCTCTTGCCACCATCAAAGTGGTGGGAGGCGCGCCTCCGTCGGTTTGACGAGAAGGTAGGACAGTGCCTCAGGGAACTTCTGGGGTTGGTGGAGGTTCAGGGTGAGAGAGAGGCGCGGACGGTGGCACATGCAGAGCAGTAGGCCAGCTTCCCATCAGATGGGGGGAGCTGGGGCTGATGTGAGTGGTAGACCTGGCCCCCCTCTCTTGGCTGTGTAGTCGGCTCCAGTTGTGGTAGACGATGCGGAAACTACTGGTACAAAAGGCGCAGGCACAGGAGAGAGAGCAGGGGCAAGGGCGGGCCAAAGGGTGGTCTTGAGTGGGGTTTGTGGAGATGCAAGAGCGCACGCTGAGAGGGATGTCAAAGGCAGTGAGGAGGAAGGTACCGGAGCAAGAGGCGTGTGAGAGTGTGAGTCCAAAGAGGTTTTCTCAGGACCTGTGTGACACCCGTTACGAGAAGCTTTTGGCGACATTGCGCCATGATGTGGCAGCGGACCTGGGGGCGGGGGAGGGGTGGCCGCAGTTGCACAAATTGGCAGCTGTGCAAGAGGACCACAGCGGGGACTGGCTCCTCGCTCATCCTCAATCAGTGACCGATAGGCTGTACATGTCGACAGCAGACTGCAAGGTGGCTTCTCGGTTCCTCCTGGGGCTCCCGATCGCACACTTCGCCACACGCCCCGCTGCTCGTGCCGGGACCGTACGGCAATACATGCATGTGCACCCCATCACGCAGTTTTCTGCGCACTATTAGGGGCACAGTGTACAGCCCACTACGTGGTGGTGCGGGAGCTGGCGGCGGTGATGAGGGAGAGTGGATTGGGAGCAGTGGCTATGGAGTCGGAGGGGGTCGTGCCGGAGGGCCGGCCCGATATCACGTGCCTCAATCCAGCGACAGGACACCTCCGCGTAGTCGACGTGGTGATAGCCGACCCACAGCGGCCCAATCTTGGTGGCCGGATGGAGGAGAGAGCCGGGGTCACCTGCGAGGAGGCGGTTCGGGTGAAGGAGCGGAAGTATGAGTGGTGGAGGCGAGAGCTACAGGCGGGAGTTCTGCTTCCCGGCGATGGTAACCCAGGGGGATTTCTCATGCGGCCTGGGTAGTCTTCTCGGGGCATGCACGGAGGCAACGCAACAGTGGATGCAGCAGGTGGGGGGCATCCCTGGAGTGGCAGTGCCAGTGAGCGCTCACTACAACCAGCGACTGGGTGTGGCGCTACAGCGCGCCCAGGCCCAGCAGATCTACCGGCGGGCTGCGGAGTGGGTGCGTGAAACAACACTGGCAGGAGGGCCCTTCGCGACCGTGGCGTTGACCTGAAGCTGGCAGACATGGGCTACGTGGACTGAGAGTAGAGGGCCAGGCTAGGAGGATAGGAGTGGTTTAAGGGCCTTTGGGCTGAGGTCAGGATAGGCATGTTTCTTAAGGGCCTTCTGGCTGAGTTCAGGCTAGGAGTTCCTTCAAAGGGCCTACGGGCTGAGTGTAAGACTGGTGGTTGTTTGTATATGTATTGCGGGCTCAGGGCAGGCAGTGTGTGTGGCTAAGGGCCTATGGGCTGAGTCTTGTTGGTCGAGCTTTTAAACCTGGAGGATTGTTGTTGCTATTTCTCCTGCTGCTGTTGTTGTTATTGCTAATGCTCCTGCTTCGGCGACTTCTGATGCTGCTGCCGCTATTGCTGTTTCTACTGTCTGTTATTGCTGTTGCTACTGCTGTTGCTGTTGTTGTTGCTGTTGTTGTTGCTGTTGCTCTTGCTGTTGCTGCCGCTGCTGCTGCTTCTACAACTGCTATTGCTGTTGTTACTGCTGCTGCTGCTGTTGTTACTGCTGCTACTGCTGCTGCTGCTGCTCTTGCTGCTATTGCTACTATTGCAGCTACTATTGCTGCTGCTATTGCTGCTTCTGCTACTGCTGCTGCTACTGCTGCTATTGCTGTTGCTCCTGCTATTGCTACTACTATTACTGCTGCTACTGATGATGCTGCTGCTGCTGCTGCTGCTGCTACTGCTGCTGCAGCAGCAGCTGCTACTACTGCTGCTGTTGCTGCTGTTGCTCTTGGTGCTGCTGCTACTACTGCTGCAGCAGGTGCTGTTGCTGTTGCTACTCCTGCTGTTGCTGCTGCTGCTACTACTGCTGCTGCTACTGCTGCTGCTGCTGCTGCTACTGCTGGTGCTACTGCTTTTGCTGCTGCTGCTGCTGCTCTTACTCTTGTTGTTGCTATTGTTGTTGCTATTGCTGTTGCTGTTGCTGGTGCTGTTGCTGTTGCTGTTGTTGTTGCTGTTGCTGTTGCTAATGCTATTGCTGTTGCTGTTGTTGCTGCTGTTGCTATTGCTGTTGTTGTTGCTGTTGTTGTTGTTGTTGTTCCTGTTGTCATTGGTTTTTTTGTTGTCAATCTTTTTTTTTCCCTTGTTGATGTTGTCATTGTTGAGGGCCCTGAATCCAATTACAGTAGTGGTGGTACATTTAAACTGGTCCAACTCACTCACGTGGAGGAACCCATTGCCTGATACATGTCAACTGTACATTTCTCCATTTAATTTAATGAGAGTCATGTTGTTGCATGATTCATGTTGTATTTACAATCATCCATCGTGTTTAATGAGAGCCGTGTTCTTTTTCTTTAGGTTTTGTCGGTTGTAGGGTTCTCTTGCCGAATTCCATGTGTGAAATTGCAACATAATCGTTTTTTATGTATACTGACTGAAACTCATGAAAACAACTTGTGGGAGTTTGTTATTAATTGTGAAGATGAATTTGGCATCTCTCACATTTTCAAGGCCACACATTAGTGCATCTTGCTAAACTTACCAAAAGCTAAGAATGTACACACAAATGATCAAGTGGACAAGAGTCGGGAGGAAATCAATGCATCCCATGTTTGCATAACTGCTGAGGCTTGTTTACCACAGCAGAGCACAAAAACAGAGGTGATTGTCGTGGAAACATTCAATCAATCCTCGGGAAAAGGGAAGAAACACACAAGAAACGTTTATGGAGCAGTGAGCTTTAGCCAGGATGTTCTACAACAAGATTTGTTCAGGAGCTTGCAGGAACCTCTGACTCACATCTGAATCACCATGGATCAGAAGCAACATCACCAATCAGAACCACTTCCAACAGCTGTTGTGATGCTGCACTGTGCCCATTTTTTATGCAATAAAAGAAACCATTTGGCCACTCTGCTGTGCTCAAGTATGCACAGCCTGCAGAATCTATTTACACCCTTCTTCCTGAACCCCCATGGCTAGAGACCCACTACTGTCACATTGAACTCACAGCAAGGAATATATGGGATTGTCAAACACACAAGGGTATACATTGTATGAAGAAGTGAGCGAGCAGAGCAAGTGACAGAAGAAGCAGGCAGTAATACATGAATGCAAGCAGTATTATACAGATCTGGCACAAAATTCTACAAGCAGTAATACATTTCCCCATGAATTTAGTCCACACATTTTCCCCTTCCCCCACTTTACTCCCATTTCCAAGGGACCCACTATTGTCACTTGCCACTCACACCAAGGAAAGTGTGGGGGTGTAAACTATAGAGAGTAATACAAAACCCCCTAATTTCTCCTCGCACTATGTTCCTTTCCCCCTAACCCCCCTCTCTCCCCACTCCCATTGCCAAAAGACCCACTACCGCTAGCTGGCATTGAAATGTCAAAAGATTATGGGATTGTAGACCACACGAGTATATAGATAGAATACACTGTTCCTCAGAATTTCAAACATTACTTCACAATTTTCCCTTGTACACTCCCCCCCCCCCCCCCCCCCCTCCCCTCAACGAACCGCAGGGGACCCATGAAACTGTCAGTCATCTCAACAACTCAAGAAAACTCTGATTTAAACAACAGAATTTCTGGGATGCATCTGCCAAAGGCAATGAGGTTTTCCACAATCCAAGGGTGGATTGTGCGTCAGTCTTGTTGTATACTGAGTGATCCCAGTGAAGACGGTTTGGTTGCTGAGAGAGGAAAACTCATGATTTTCTTTTCTACTGCCAGGTAGCCTGATTGAGACCATAGAGGGACTTGTGCAGGAAGAAGAAAATGTATTCCTCCCCTGACTCAAATACCTCTCGTTGTTTCATGTATACATTGTCATCCAAGTCACCATTGAGAAATGCAGAATTGACATCCATCTGTTGAAGATGTCAGTATTCACCTACAGCTAGGGCTAGGATAATGCGCATGGAAGAGTATTTAGAAAATTGTGCAAAGGTATTGTATCAGTTGACACCAAGTTGTTGAATGTAGCCTCTGGCTACAAGGTGAGCTTTGCATCTTGTGAACAGATCATCGCCTCCAAATTTGTATCTGAATAACCACTTGCGGGTGACAACTTGGATGTCAGCTGGTCTGAGCATAAGGCTGCACAGGAAATCAGGTCCGGATCCAGACTTGTGAGTCCAAATCCATCCGTGGATCTGGATTTGCGGATCCGGATCCTGGATTTGCAAATCCTGTAGGATTCGTGAATCCAGGGAAGTCTACACAGATGTCCCACTATAGCTGCTTCTACCGTGGGACTTCATGTGGAAATCCGACTAATTTGAAGAGAAGATTTTTTTTCATGGTAGTATACAGCTTCTTGCTACGTTGATTGCCTTGTGCGCAGTAGCTCTATGCTCTGGAGGTGGCCGCCATGGTGCATCATTGGTGGGCCACGTGTCAGCTCCGGCGCAAGAGAACAATCAGCCTCCTAGTTCAAGCCCCCCCCCCCCCCCCCCCCCCCCCCCCCCCTCCCCTTATCTCCTGCCAGTCCAAAGCTATGCAATCACGCCCCTACTGGGCGGGTGGCAGTGAGGCACATCATTTGTCAATGCTCGCCTGAAACTCAAGCCCGGAATTCAGATTTGTGATCTTCTGGCCTGACATTGGACCTCCCTATGGCCTGATCTCGTAGTAAGGATCTTGTTACAAAGCTTTTGCAAGAAACTGCATGAGGAATGGTGGCTCCTACACCAATCTACGTCCAAAACACCATGGTAGTCTCATGAAAAAATTCCCGTAGTAACAAGTGAGTATAGTGCTAGAGGGTGAGGTCGCTAATAAACCTCACCAAACACTTGGTGCAGCATCTTCCGCGACAAACCACTCCCATGAGTCCTGACGTCTACGCACACCTGCTGGATGCATGCACCACGGACTACAGTCCCCACACAAACCCTACACTCTACAGAAAGATCACTGCACATTTTCAGTTTGAACACCCATTTGACATCAATAGGTGGCAAAGGCACCAAGTCATACACCTCATGCTCAAGCAGTGCGTTCAGGTCTGGCACCATTGCTTGTTCCCGTTTGGCGGCATCGGGACACCCCCTGGCTTCATCCACGGTCAGTGGTTCACTTACAGTGTGGTTCGTCACTGCGGTGCCGACGGTGTGGTAAAACTGCTTGTAATCAACTGTTGCCAGGTCACGCAATGATCGCCGCACTGGGTTGGGTGGTGGTGTTCCTTCACTCTCTGAATCTGCAAGAGGATTCAACGGCGTGAGACCTGGGGGTACCTGAGTGTCATCAGAGTCTGTGCTGGCCAAGTCTGTAGGTAAAATCAGGTCTCTTGGCACGGGATTGACCACCTCCCTGTCTTGCTTTCTTTGAGGCCTACAATCTGACTCTTGTGACTGGAGAGGCATAAAGAGGGGTACACTCACGTACTCAGGGTAGTTCTCTCCTGAAGCGAGGGCAGGTGCATGACGCACGGTGCAAAATGATTTGTAGGGCATGTGTTCCAGAAAGGAGGCATCTCAACATTTCACAAAGCAATGGTTTGTGGGGTCCCAAAATCGCCATGCCTTGGAGGCATGTAACACCCCAACAAAAATGCACCAACGACCGCGTGGACTCAGCTTGTTCTCTCGTTGTGGTGGTGTAAACCAAGCACAGGCCATTGTACCCCACACCCTGGCCGGCCTCAAGTCAGCCTTCTCTTTGAACCAACGTTCCCAGGCTGATACAGACTTGGGCAGTGGCACTTGTGGCACACGGTTTCATACCCATGTGATACATTTTTCGACCTCTTCCCAGAACCCAAACGACAGACCGGACTCGGTGAGCAATGTGCGTTAGGCATCACGAAGTGTTCTGTGCCATCATTTGGCTACTCCGTTCTGTTGTGGCGTGTATGGGGCTGTACACTTATGTTCGACTCCTCTCAATTTCAGTTCTGTTGTCAGTGTGCCTAGAAACTCTCCTCCTTTGTCTGTTCGCAGCTTGAGCAGTGAGCAACCGGTCTGTCTCTTAGCTAGAGGGACCCGTTCCGCAATTGTGCATTGGGCATCCCCTTTAGTTTTCAGCAGAAAAGCCCACCAGAAGCGACTGTAGTCATCGGTGAGAGTGAAGACATACAGTGACCCATACTGAACTGATGGCACTGGCATTGGTCCTGTCAGATCCGCATGCACCAGCGCAAGAGGTTTGGTTGTTACACTGTCTGACCTGGGGAAGGTTTGCCTAGGGCCTTCCCTTCATGACACTCAAGACACGTGCCTGATTTGAGACCGTGAGGACACTTGCTGGGAAGCAGACCACGTGCTGGGGTGTATTTCAGTAAGTCACTGACAGTTTCAGTTTTGATGTGCACAAGACGGCGATGGATGAGTTCTGTGTGTTTTGCATCTGAGCTTGTGACAACATGCACTTGGGGGCGGTTCACTTGTGATTGGGCAAAAGGGAACAAGGTGAGTTAGTACAACATGTCAGTATGCAGTGGCCCATCATCCAGCAAGGCACTAGACACATAAAAAAACATGCAGCGCTGCTTTTGTGTAACTGCAGACATATTGGCTTGCTGATCTAGTTGCCCCCCCAACAACAAGTCTACTTTCAGTCACGGCACATACAAGACACCAGTCAGCCACAGAACCCCGCCTGGTGTTTGAAGAGTCACCGTCCCCACACCTTCAACTGACAACACTTCTCCAGACCCCATCTTCACACCCTCAATATCACTTGTGGCATGCAATGTGACAAACAGCTGACGATGCAGCGACATATGATGCGATGCAGCAGTGTCAAACATCCACTCATGCATAGGCAGTGCATGCGTCATGGTAATGTGCGTGTGACGCAACCTCTGACCAAGTGGCTGTGAGCTGACTGTGGGCTCAGGTGGGTGCAGCTCCATGGGTGCGCTCCACCCTGGTCCGGGAGGAAGAAGAAAGGGCTGCTGTGGCTCAGTCGTCTTGGCGTACACCCTCTGTGCCCATGCCGGGACAGGAGCTGGTGCAGTGACGTACGATAGGCCCCTGGTGTTGTAGTGGAGATGGTGCAGGGCCTGTTGGGTACATGGGAAACTGCAACTGCTGTGGACCAAAAGTCGCCGCCCCAAAGGGTGCCGGCGCTCGTGGTCCTAAAGTAGAATGTGTCGCCCACGCTGGGGGGTGCAGATGCTGACTAGGATGAGAAAATGACGTGGGTGGCTGACCCACCACTGGACGTGTCTGCTGCGCATGAGGAGTCATAATGCGCTGGAGAGACAGACAGGCCCTCCAGTAGTGGCCCAGCTTTCCAGAGTAATTGCAGGTGCGGTTTCCTGCTCCCTGGCCCCGGCCTTGCCCCTTGCCACCTTGCCCGCCTCTCCCCCCAGTGCCTCCCCTTCCTCCTCCGCCTCCTCCACCTGAATGCTGGTGCAAAGGGTGGGAGGTGCCACCGCCCTGGTGCACAAATGCGCTTGTTGCTGCACCCTCATCTTCGCGTGCCTTGCCTTGTATGATGTCTTCGTAGTTGCGTAGCTCCTCAAAAACCTCTGTCAAGTCCGTAATCTTGATGTCGGTGACCTTTAGGTGCCAAAGTAGGCCGTGCCAAAAGTCATTGTACGACTCGCCAAGGTAAAGAAGGACAGGGTCCAGCTACTCTAGGATGGAGCAAGAGGCACCGAGGCCGAGAATTTTCTAGCGAAGATCCATGGCGGTATCCCAATACTCGGCAATGGGAGCACCCGGTTTTGGACGAAGGTTGCGAAGCTTCTCACGCAGTGAGATAACCAGAGCCATCCCTGGCTCCTCCTTTCGGTTGGCCAGGTGCTTCCACGCATCGTGAGGTCGAGGGTCGCCACTACGTGGTTTCTCAGGGTCCTCCCCCTTGCCTCCAAAGCGGAAATGACGGATGGCATACTGCTGGTCCTCTGGGAGAGCGCAAACAAGAACATTGAATGCTCTGAGGAGCACTAGCGTGTCGGCATCATCGGGCGGTGGGCTTAGGTAATTGTCCTCTAGACCATGCTCCGCCGCCCATGAGAGGAAAACGTCCTTCCACGAGAGGAATTCACATACACCCAATAGCGGCGGCGCTAGGTCTTTATGAGACAGGACCTTGCTCAGTTCATCCCAAGTAATCTTGGTGGCGGTAGCGTTGGCGCCGGCACCGACACCGGTGCTGACCCCAACGTAAGCGCAGGCGCCTCCTCGTGTGGATTCAGCTGCACTCATGGCTCCTGGCAGATTGCTTGGTGACTAAGGGCACTAGGCAACTGCTATGGATCAACCCCTTCGGCTGAATAAAACTTGGGCAGCAATTTGCCGGGCCCACTTTGGGCCGAGTTCTCTGCCGTGAGCCCTAGGCTCGATAGGATCCGCCTGTCTTGACCTAGGAACTGTTGTCAGGCCACATGGGACCTGCTCAGACGCCTGTAGAACCAGGGGACCTCCCTGTCACCTCATGAGAGGTGAAGAAGCGCTTGGGCTCTCCCCCCTTGCTCCCTTTCAACCCATAACGTGGACCACCCCCTCTCCCGCTGCCACCACTCACAGGGCGCGGCCTAGGGGTGCGGTTTTGATGCGCCTTATGCCTCGCGCAGCCCGATTTCACGGCGGCCACGCGGATCTACTTCCACGTTCTACTCGGCCGTCCCTTTTTCTGCTTGGCTCCGACACTATGCCCCTCTCTCAGCTGTCAAACCTATCTCTGATACCATAAGGATCTTGTTACAAAGCTTTTACAACAAACGGCATGAGGAATGGTGGCTCCAACACCAAGCTACGTCCAAAACACCATGGCGGCCTCATGAAAAAAGTCCAAGTCCCGTAGTAACAAGTGAGTGTAGTGCCAGGGGGTGAGGTTGCTAATCGATCTTACCCGTCACGCCGGCGAGCGAGGCTTGCCAGCAAGCATGCTTGCTCAAGGGAAAAAGCCCTTGAGGCCCAAAAACGGGTGCGCGCAAATCTGCGCGCCCCATAAGGGGCGCGCATTATGCCACCTGCGAAGTGGCATAGTCTAGGCCTACCCAAAAATTGATTTTCAGGTCTAACATGGTTCTCATAAGAAAAAGCAAGCAAAGGTCAGTTACACCTAGGGGATAAAACTAGGTTTGCTAGAAATCCTATGCACAGGATAGGACGTCAAGCTCTGGTGATGAAGAAGGAGGGACCATGCGGTCAGGATGGAGGCGATCACCCGTGAGGAGTAGAAGAGTTGCGTGCCTTCACGGTTCGTCGCCTCCACTCACTGTACCGGCATGCCCTGCGCATTCACGACCACCACATGAGAAGTATGTACAACGAGGGATCAACACCACCCTCTTATCTCCTGCCAGTCCAAAGCTCTTCAATCACGCCCCTACTAGGGGGGTGGCAGTGAGGCACATCATTCGTCAAGTCTGGCCTGAAACTCAAGCCCAGCATTCAGATTTGTGATCGTCTGGCCTGACATTGGACCTCCCTATGGCCTGACCTCAGGCTCGGGCAGTGCTGTTATTTGTCCAAATCGTGTGCTTGCACGGTCGCAACATCCGTGCGGATGTGCGAGGACCTGAATCTTTTGTGTATGAGGGCCATTCTTTTGCATAGGTTGTGCGGAAGATCAGCGGCTGCCAATGTCTTGTGCATGTGCCAGGTCACTGACCTGGCACATGCTTGCTACGTGCTTTGAGAGTGCCACGGTCGGCCGGCAACCTCCAAATGCAGACATCAAGTACTAGAAAGTCCAAACGATGGTCATTGGAAGTCCAATGTCGGACCTGAACCGAACTGCTTCTTAGTTTCTCAGCCCCCACCCACCTGAGTGGATTCCAGAATCCCCATATGAGACCCAGCCCTGAATCATGATTTGTGAATCCAGGTCCGGATCCGGGATTCTTGAACCAGATTAAAAAATCCATTGACTTGTGTGCAGCCTTATCTGGGCACCAGAGTCCAGGTGCCATGCTTTTGGAGCTACTCAATGTTTTCTGTTGCTGCTTGAAACAATTCTGCAGCATCTGGGCTGCTCGATGCATCTATGAAACTGGTCCGATCCATAACAGCAAGGTCATAACATGACTCAAGATTGGCATAATGGTTGTCCCTTTTTCATGGCAAGTATGCCAACCATGACAACCATGAAACTTCTGGTATACAACTTCCTTTTCAGTAAGATCACCACCAACAATCCATCAAAGCATCAGACGGTGTATCAACTTGAGTGCATTATTTCTGAAGATTCCTAAAAGATCCTGTCATGCAAAATTCAACACCTGGGTACATTTCCTCTTGAAAGGAAGTTGTATTCCTCTGAGTCAGAGGCCTTCTTCATACAAAAGAGATCCACGCGCAAGATCTCCCGCTTCTTTGTGGTTGTGAGAGTTAATGAAGTGTTCATTTGATGCTTTTGCTGCTTATCTGCCATATATGTCCAATGCTAGGCGAATCACGCACTATTTTTTCAGTGTGCTCCCTGAGTGCGTTCTTGCACCATGCACTGAGACCATGCACTCTATGTCTAGTGCACTATGGCAGTGCACTTTTAAGTGTCTCGTCATCAAGAGAGCGAGGTCCACCAGAGCGCTTTCTGCACTACTTCACTACATTCTACATTCATAGGTGTTCAATCTAGATGATTTGTGCATTGTGTTTTTACACCACCCATAACGCCAAGGTGCTCTTCTCCCAAAACACCAGACTGGAAGATGGCACCATCTATGCATGGTTCCCAAACGACATTCTTGTGATCCCGACAATGAAAAGACCATTTCTTTCTTTCACCTTATGGAACTATTTTTTTCGACTTTGACATATCCACCCATTCACCACTTATCCGTCCAAATGGCATCAAACTTACAGGATGATGCATAGTGTCTAAACGACATGCTTCAAATCCGGGGTCTAAAATGACAAAGCTCCCCAGGACTTCACAAAAATGTTTTAGTGTGCACGCGCTACATTCACTCATTGAAGAATATCCCATAAAAAATCAGCGGTGCACTTGGACCAACTTCTACTAGTACTCAACAAACCTGTAGTGTGCAGTCTATCAATTATATACACATCACCATGGTTGTAACCCTAGGTGCATTCTCTGAATTCTACGAGAACCACTCCACTTGATGCTTATTTTCAACTGGCCAGGCCCTACAAGGTGTCCTCAACCATGAATGATGGCCTTGTCCATTTTTTTATTTTTTTTTTGCAAATGCACGCCAAAAGATACGTGTTGCCCTTGTACTACACCCTCGCACCCCATGGAACTCCCACACTCCATTAGAAGTTGTATAAATACCAGCAAAACTATGAACTGTGGTTTTCACAACATGATTCACACAAGGATTTGAAATTCCTCACATTCAAGAACATAATGAGGACAAGATAAGGGGGACTGCTTTAATCAGACCAATAACACTGTGAATCACTACATGTTGCAACAAAGAACAAGAATGAAATTGTGATCATTGATCCAGAACATTGCAAGTTCGGTGACAGCAACCGCACACACCGAACTGAGAAACCGATGGATTACAGTTCAATACTTGGGCCTCCTCTTGTTCGATGACTTGCTCTTGGATTTGTTAGACACTTCTGTCCTCTCGAGTTTCCCGATGGCTTCTTCATCCAAGTACAATCCATCTGCAACAACAACATTAACACAAGTTGAACTTCCATCAATGCAAGGAGTCATTTTTGCATGTCACTGTGACATGTAATTCACATGTACACTGTTTCTTACACCAACCAAACCCTCCCCTCTCCCCCTGCCCTTCCCCCCACCTTTTACTCTCAACCGGAAGGACGAGATCACACATCTGCAAGACACACATACCTGGAACGACATCATCCACTTCTACGACCTTCTTCAAACGTTCCTCTGCACCCAATGCGGTAGAAAATGGATTATGTGAAAATGTTTCCTCAATCCATTCGTAGGTACAATCTGTGTAATGATGTGCTCACTTTCTGCATCACATTTCTTCTTCCTTGCCTCCAAATACAAGCTGAACTTGACTGGGTCCTTGAGCTGCAGACCTGATTAGAAGAATAGTCAAGAGAAACTAAAAGAAATAGAAAAAATACACTTCAACATAAGCAGGAACAAGAAACATACTTGAATTCTCTCTTTCTACTGCCTTGTCCAGAATCTGTTGGCTTTTTTGTTGTAGTAACAACATGAGAACTTGAAAATGCTCTTTGTTCGTGTACCGAAAGATATGCGTGAACCTGCTTAGGTGGGGGAATTGTTGCTCTGAGATGGAAGTATTTATCTCCACAACTTCAGGGTCCAGGTGTGGATCACAATGCCGTTGACACCAAGGATCCTTATGACCGTGGAAGTGAAACTCATCGACTGCAAAACATGATTAGGAGTAAGTTCAGTAGCCATTCAAGTAGGTGACAGGAAAATCCGTTCCCAAACCGCGACGCACTTCTCTTCTTTGTGATTTCAACAAACTCGCGGACCTTTGGAACCTCCATCCAATCATGTGACTTTGAAAATCTTGCCAAGCCACACATGTAGTCATAGTACACAAACATTGGAAACGTGTGCTCTGAAAACGTCTCCGTTAGACAGTGTAACACCATCGTCAACGACTCCGCAGTGACCATCTCAAAATAGGGAAACGGGTACCCACAACACGTCCAAACAGCTTGCAATACACCTGCAAGTCCCGAGAGAAAGAAGTAAATGAATGGGTGTCCACGTAGACCTTGTCGATTTACATTCAATCGTTGGACTGCCACTCACCAGCCGTGTGCATGTCTACCTGTGGATAACTTTTCTCGCATTCCAGTTTCGTGGGCATGTTATCGAGGTCAAAGTCACGCTCTTCCATGGCCTTCTCTTTCAGTTCCCGCGTTGTTGGAACCCGCGAAAAAAACTCTTTCATCAAATCTTTGTCAAGAATGTCTTCTGGCCTTGCCCAAGTATTTTCACTGGAAGGATAGCCGTGCCACTTCACTCGGTACATCACCACACCCTGCATCATGCACACTAACATTGCTCAATGAGAATGGAAAATACAGAGATGCTAAATGTGAAAGTAACCAGAGAGGGAACATGGAAACCTTGATTTTCTTCATAGCAACAAGTCTCTCGACCCGG
>SZWC01008946.1:49198-64362 GCA_023375785.1 Penium margaritaceum | reverse complement strand
CACGTAGTGCCTTGGAACGCTGCCGGCAGCGCGCTTCCTTCAGCGCGCTTCAGTCAGCGCGCTTCCGCCAGCGTGCTTACGCCAGCGTGCTTCCATCAGCGTGATCACGTCAGTGCACTTCAGCTAGTGCGCTTCACCCATCCCGCGTCCTTCAGCATACCTCGCCTAACTCGCTACCCTCAAAACGCTTTTCTATGAGCGCCACAATCAGCACATTCCTCTCAAGTTGAGGAAAACTTTTAGGAAGTGCATTGAGGGCATAAGCGCGTAGAGGACGAAAATCATTCACGCGCTTCTTTCTTAAGGCTCCTCTCATTGACAGAAAGACAACATCATTCTGCCACTGCACTCTGCACCAGTTCAGCTACAGACATGATGACATGATGTTCCGGCAAACGAGTTTGCGGGGCCGCCTTGGGAATTCAGACGAAAAGTCTCAACGCAGGTCGCTCAGGCAGTAGCGGCTGCTCACAAGCAAAACAATCACAGTTGTAGCATGGTGCTGCACCATCGCATAGTCAAGATCTAACTATCTGGCTCTCTTCAAACTTGAAGTCCCGTGTAGTCTTGACTTGCCCCGCAACAACCGTTCTCTACACGAGCAGAGCGGGCCCGCTGCAGCAAAAAGGAGGGAGCACTGGATCTTCAGCGTTCAGCGCACTAAAAAATCGGAGACCACTTTGCAGTGATTTTGGCCGAGAGTTATCCGGTCCACTCGTTCAGAAACGAGGACGTATGGAGGCCTAGCCACTACACACATGTGATGACCACATACAGGTAAATGGCAACCATACTGTTCTCAGATTCGAAGGTAAAAGGTGCATTCTTCTCCATATGTCAGAAGGTTTATTGCTATGATGTTCTCAGGCTCGATGGCACAGTAGCCTCTCGATGACCAGCACTTACCTTTCTTCTGGCTCAAATTCCTTGTCAACATGGGGTCGAATATATTGAGCTCTGCCTGCCATGACTACGGACAAAGTGACAGATACAAGGGTAGAGAGATGCCATTTTTCACGCTTCCGAACAAAGAGATGAGCAAGAGCGCCTTGCTGACATGATGAATCATGCACAGACTCTCCTACCTAATCTGCCAGAGATCTTTGGGGATTTGTGGACAAACATTGATCGGGTTGCCAAAGCCGCAAACTGTGACCCAATCATGCTCTTTGCCCCAGTGCTCAGCGCCATTTCTTTTAACGCCGGAAAAGGAACACGGGTACGGTGCACCAGGTGCAATGGATGTACCATGGATGTGAACATGATACTACGGACAACACTACTCCAATGGTCCGGAACAGGCAAGAGTCATGCCATAAAAGCTGTGCAAGATGCCATGAGGTATGAAGAGGCAGAGCTCAACCGTCAAAGGGCACTCAAGGAACTCTCAATCAAGCCACGCACCAGACTCATTCACGACATGTCCTTGACAAGAAAAGGTTTCTGGGCCGGAACGTCTTTGAAAGCTGAGAAAACAACTTCTGGAGACTCAACTGAGTCTGAATCTGGCCAGCCTTCCATGGGACACATCCCCAAGTGGTTTAAATCTGTTTGGTTCTTCAACACTGCTGGAAAAGTCTCCTCAGGATTAGTTACATGTTTACATGCCAGTCCTATGGATTCAACCCCACACAATAATGCTGCATTTTCAGTGACATACGAACGCATGCAAGAACTGGCTGTGGATTCCATGGGACATTTGTTGGATGTGCAAGACGAGATGTTCAGTTTTATCTTGGCATTCAATGCGTACAAGGTACGTGACACAGTCTTTTCCTCTTACGCTCAGATCTATGTTATGTTCTCCCCGTCATTCTATTCCTTTTTTACGCAGAATGGACGAGGGACAGACCGGCTAGAGGTTTGCAGCCTCTATGATGGATCTGCATGGTGCAGGAAGACTTGCTCCTCAAAATCTGGGAAAGAGGACAGAGTAATTCAGAGTACACACATCATTTTCACCGGCGCAACACAACCAGTGGACTTCATCGGGTGTCAGCTCTATGACAACGGTGACAGTCTTCTAAACAGATTTCTCCTTGTCATCCCGCGAGGCGCATTTGAAGAAGAGGGTACAGTTCTGCATTCACCAGAACTTGGAAACATCACTGTTTCCCCGCTCACCAACACTCATTCATCCCATTTGCAGATGAAGTTATTGAGTCAATGCCGAGCCCTAAGTACCTTCAACAACCAATATTGAAGAACCTCATATCAAGGAGAGAGGTCATTGAGAAGGAATACCTCAGCGGTAATCTAAATTTCGACATCGCAGATGCGGATGCACTCTTCTCTCCAGATCAAGCTGTGAATGATTCTCCAGATGAGGAGAACCCAAGAGAGGTCCCTATGGTTGGTGAAGTAAGTCTGGAATTCTAGTGACAACACTTAAACTTCACATTGTCGCATTCTTCCGTACGTCTAAACGTATGCTTGCCAACATGCTCTTGCAGCAAGTGTTCCAAATCTACTGCATGCATCACAAGATGGCAGACAGGAGAATCATTCCAAGGGACATCGCGTACACCTTGTCTCCTGCTGCAACAAAAACCATGCAGAAATTAACTGGAAAACTGACAAGCTGTATGAAGCTCACACGCACCAATGGGCGGGTCGGACATAATGGTAAGTCAATATGGAATGTTCAGGAATGCGATGTACTTCCTTCTGTTGCAGGTGTGGACTACCGCTGGTCATGTTACATGCAGGATACTTGGGGAAGATGTACACGGTCCTACCGAAGATAGCTGTGGATCTCCACCTTCTTGATCTTTCGTTCGGTTTACAAGAGGAGCCCACAGTCAGCGACAGACCTTACCCAAGCATGGAAATGGATGATTTATTCACCATCAGCGAGGATGTAATGAGGACAGCGGTGAAGCTCTCAAAATACTTCATCAGGATCCAGATTCTCATCACCAACGACACAGACGTTGCGAAGTTTTTCTTGAAAAACTACCACATGGGTCAATGGCTCATCAACCACCCACTTGAGATGACTTTCCTGAAAACTAATGTCTTTCAAGGTCACATCGTACGGCCAGAGCATGTTCAATGTGCTGGGAAGGTGATTCAAAACAAAAGTGGTTCCGCACGTTTCTAAGTACATTTTTTCACTATAATTTACAGTCTAACTGGAGCTTTTCCTTGGCAGGAAATCCTGGAGTATGCCATGGACCGGCTAAAGAAATTCAACATTGTTTCAATTGTGCCATGGCTATGAACTCAGAGGAGAGCTGCACGCTCCTACAATCAGCTGAAAACCTGTATCGACTTCCTACAGTCCCTCGGGCTCTTGCAAGAGACCAACCACGAGGGTATGTCCTTGTATCACACATGTTATGAATCACGAAACCGTATGAATACAATTCTTTACACTAATTTTCCACCCGGGTTTGCAGCATTCAGGGGCGGTACAATCGTCATGAAGAAGGTCTTGCCAACTACGCAGAGGGAATACACAAACGTGATGCAGAATTTCTTCTTATCTTCAGGGGTGTCAGTCCATACATTTTACACCAATGAGGAGATTGAGTTAGTGAAACCCTGTACACCGAATGAAATAACAAGGTTGAATTCTTCATATTACACTCGCCCAGTTTTGTCACAGGTGGTACAAGGACACCTCAACTCCACTGGTAGAAAATGCTTTTGGGTTAAATTCTGCGCCGGACAGCACAACAAGGTATGTTCCTATTCGTAGACCATCTTTTGATGTACATTATATGTACTAACCCTGCTCTTCCTTCACTGCCATGGTCTTTCCCACGCAGCAACAGCGCGCCACAAGTGAATACACTGGAAACACGAGGCATCGCTTTGGAGAATGCACCAACCACTGGAACACACTCATCATCAAACCCTGGTAACTTGTTTTGTGACATATGCTTGAATACATGAAATTGAATCCCTCATTTGTGATTTTTCACTCAAGAGAGATGCATGTGTGCAGTTGAGATGGATGGAAGACCTCGGCAGAAGCGGCGTAAAGAGGGAATGATAACTGCACAAGAGAGTACTTAGCCGACAACAAGAGTTGTCTTCTCTAGTGAACACATGACAACCTCTTCTGCTACAGATACTGCAAGAGGAAAGAATAAACAGACCAATGTCTTGGTGACACTTCTACGCGGACAGAAGGTCTCAAATGAGGGGTCAAACCAAACACAAAGCACTAGGTGAACAAATCCTAGTGAACCTGAAACCACTATCCTCATACCTTCCCGTAAGCATCATTTCCCATGCTTGGTCTACATGCATGCAACTGGGAAAGGAATTTGGTATTGAAAGAGGTTTTTAATTGTTGCAGGCGATGATGATGTCCATGACAGCAACTGTGAAGCAAATGCTTCAGCGGAACACACACAGGTTGTGGACGAACCCCGGCCTCATACCTTGCACGAATGAAGACCTCTTGTCCGAAGAAGCACATGTTTTTGGCTGAAACAAGGTCAGATCCTTGCGGTAGTTTCATATTTACAATGCAGGATTCTCACATGTGTAGGCTGAAATGACCCTTTATCAGTGAATATCTGACTCTTTTCACAACATCAACAACGACCACAAAAACACCCGTGAAGTGAACCTTTGGTGCGATGGATGGTATAATTTGTGAACAACGTGAACTTGCCATACATGTGCCACATGTGCCAGCAACATCTGCCGCATACCATAGTTGAGCATTATGGAGAGAAACATGGAAAATGGAGGATGTAACCACACCTTCAAGAGTGTCACTTGTTCATCCCTGTTTACACCTTCTACATTACACGGGCCAGTAATTATTCCATTTCCATACATGTCCAAAACATGGATAAAAAATGACAACAGAGGTAGCCCTTCTGAATTCTACGAACAGAGTGCAACAGCGCACTCAGTGCGCTAGTAGTGTATTTTTGTATGGGCCCACAGCGCACTCTCCACTCACACTCCACCCACGCACTGGACTCGTCCTTAGGGACCATGGAGCCGCCATACACCAAAGCAACACAACCCAAGACCAGTGTACTGTACCAGTGATTTATCCATTGTGAATAGATCTAGGGTGGACATCCAAAGAAGTTATCAAGAATGCACTAAAACCACACACAAAAAAACTAGTATATCATGTCAGTGAATAGGTTTCCTCCTAGACATGAGCGCACTGCAACAACGCACTAGAAAACCAGTGTACAAAAAGCCTTGGATTAACCATACCTCGTATTTCTGTGGCAGAAAAGGCCATTTCAGGTGTACCTGTTGTTGGTGGATCCAGTTGTGTGTTGAGAACATTGATTTTACCTTCTCTTCGTGCCACTGATGAAATCTTGTTGGTAAGGGTCATCAAAAGCATGTTTTTTCAGTTTCAAAGGTAACTTTGAGTCTTCTGTTGCCGGGTCTAGACAGCTGGAAACTTTCTTGCCTTCAAGGTCAATACCCACTCGTTTTGTATCAATCCCTAGAGCTGGTGGCATTCTTCCATCCACAACTTCAGCTTGGTGAGATGGCTGCAGTTTTTTTTCATTCCACATGCCAGGATTTTTTTTCATGTCATGTGCTTGGTGAAGCCTGAGTCTGTAATCCAAGCCATGATACCAGCCATCAGGAATGCACCGTGGATGGGAAGAAAAATGCCATCTCATCCATAATGTACTTGCTGGACGTAGTTGGAGTAGTGGCAATGGTTGGTTCAGTTCCACATTCTGATAGATTGATTGACATGGGTTACACTTGGTGCTGAGTAGCCAGCTGCTTCCAGGGAACACTGGTTCTGTTCCATCACGAGTTCCTGCAGTGTAGTGGGTTCTGGGTTAGTCAGATCTCCACTGAGTCTATGTATGTTTTGATGAATGTAAGATGATGTCCTTGACAATCGGGTGTACAACAGGAGTTCTGAGGCTTGGGCTTGGAATTATTCTGAATTATGTACCTGTTTCTGTTTATGTGTAGACTTTGGTTTTTCATTGGACAACATCTGTTGATGTGGCCCTTCTGATGGCATTCCCAACAGATTTTTTCTTGCGTACCTTTCTTCAATTTTGACTGGCTGACCCAGTGTTCTGGGAGACACAGTGATGGGTCGAGTGTAATGCCTGTTACTTTGCATATCTTGGTGTTTTGTTACAAGGCTCCCTCGACCATGTCTCCTGCAACCATAGCTTTCCTGTTTCTTGAATATCTGGGTGAATGATGTAGAGAGAAGTTTCACCACCTACATTTTTTGTGGTGTTTATCATCTGCAATCATAATGGCCTCACATGCCTTTTCCATTGTCAGCATGCACGTGTTTGAGGTTCTGGTAGCAGCAGAATTTGCAGCAGAAATATCATTCGCAGTGGCATCTACGTCAGCCTTTTAATTTTTCACCAGAGTAGCCAATGTGCCCAGTCCCATGTTTGCCAAGCCAAGTCAAAGTCGATGCTAAGCTGCCAAGTCGAAAGTCGAAAGTCGCCAGTCAACCACCCAAGTCAACTTGGCCTTGTCAAGTCAGTGCTCAGGACTACACTAAACTATGTTATTTGGCTACATCATTGTTTTAAACTTGCTTGTCATTGACAATTCTGCAATATTGACGGGAAAATATTTACCTACATGTGTACCAGACATGTCCTGGATACCTCAACACATCAGCTTAACTGCAACATCCATTTATATAGTTCATTGTGATATGCATGCTCGGGGACCACTGCACAACCCCTTGCGTGGTGATTGCTGTCACACGCATTTGAAAGCAAACTGGTTCATCCTTAGGAAAACAGCAGATGCACAACCAAACTGTTGAAAGCAAAGGAATGAAATGAAGCTGGAAAGGAATCTTCACTTATTATGCAAAATGATTAATCAGCATAATGAAAACAAACCAGCGAAAACCATGAGAGACACTCAAAATGAAGGATCAGATGAAGGTCATCTAGTGACCTTTATGGCCTCTCTTTGGGCGTTCATTGGCCGCAGAAGAAGCTCTCCTCCCTAATCCTGTGGATGCTCTCAATCTATGTGTAGATCCTGGTTCAGAACCAGCTGCCCCTGCTGTTGAAGCAGCTGCTGGTGAAGCACCTTCTGCTAAAGCAGTTGTTGCTGAAGTGCCTGCTTTGTTCCCAAAAAATGACACGACACTCTCAGCCTTGCTGATAAGATTGCCTCCCCACTCTGTCTTTGCAACATCCTTCAGCACCAAATCCAAGGATTGTGCCACACAGTGGCTGAAAAACACAGCCGGGTACTTGTTCCTCAGCTCAAAGTATGCCTTTTTGTTTGTTGACGCGTTGTCAATGATGACCATGATGACCTTTTCAGCTACCACCTCAACGATGGCATGGTTGATCACTGCAGTGACGTGGTTGGCATTTCTGATGAAGCTGCTGGAATCCTGCAAGAACAGGTGGGCCACTCCCTCCGCGTTTGAAGCCATGGCAAAACAAATGGGCTGGATCTCGATGTCGGACCACTCGTCAACTCCGAGTGTCACCCCAAAAATATCCCAGCCAGCGCGCAGTTATGCTTCCAGTGCCTCCAGCTCTTTATCCAGTGTTGGAAGGAGCTCCCCTGTCACCCGGTCCTTGGAAGGCAACCTAAAGCTGGGGTTTGTTTTGCGTGCATCCTTGACCAGCTCCAGAACCACGTCGTCACGGCAGAAGGAGATGGGCAGCGTGTTTTTCCCCATTATCTTGACTATGGTCTTCTGGCAGTCAGCGTTGTTGGCGTTTGCAATGTGCTCAGACATGAGGCTTCAACGCGCTGTGTTGAGGGATGCAGCATCCACTAGAGTGATGCTGCGGAGGGAGGCTGGGATGGTAGCTGGAGTGTGAACAGCTTCTGGGACGGCATGAGTGTGGTCCACTCCCTTGGGGGTGCTGCTAGATGCAGCTGCTCCGTGAATTGCGCAAAGCTCCTGATGTGTGCGCTTGGCCACGAGCTTAGCCCAGTCCACTGGGCTGGAAACTGTGCCCCATGGCTGACCCTGGCCATTGTACAGCTAATCGTCAAAGGGCACCCATCCATCAGGGGGCGGTGGCAAGGGGGGGAGACTGGATAGAGCTCGGGCAGCCGCTGCAACCACCTTGCACTTGGTGATGTTGGAGACAGCTGCCCCAAAGTGCCCTCGCATGCGTTCTGAACCGCCTGAGCCAATTTTTCTGCAAGGCCCACACTGCCATCCGGGGTAGCCTCCAGCGGTAGGGAAAGGTCTGAAGAATCTTCTCAGTGCACGGATGAGGAAGTCTCTAGCCAGAGACGGCTGTCTGGCAGAGGGAGTGCTAGTGGTGGCCTGCTTGGCCCTGCCGGCCATTTTTGACACGCCATCACGGAGTCACACTGCATGCTCTCGATAACTACCAGCTCCCCTCACCCACAAGGGCAGACTGGAACCGCATAATGCGGATCCTATCCATCCTCGTCCAGCTTGGCATGACATGTCATGCAATTCCCAGGTGTTTGCTGCATTGTACTTGGTTGAAAAAGCACCGCAAAGTGTCACACGGGACTGGTGCATTGCTTTCACACAATCTAAACGCATCATGCACACAAGAAGCACGCGGAAACTGGATGATGCATGGGTGGGTCCATCCTAGCCAGCCATCCATCAAACGAAGCAGATATCACACCCTCTTACGTGGCTGTCACCTTGGCAAGAACCCCAGGTAAAATGGCCATACGGGTGCCGGAGAAAAAATGTACATGCAAGACTTGATCTGAAATGACGGGGGAAAAAATCAAGGCCTTGCCCAGAACCCAAATGAGGTCATCCCAGTGCCTGGGAAAAAAATTGGGGGTCAAGTCAAGTCGACGTCGACGTCGACTTTGATCGACTTAGCGACTCCGACTTAACCCCCTAAAGTCGGAAGTCGCAGTAAACATGGGCCCAATCCGTTCTTCAGAGCATTGACCTTGTGAAGGGGTCTTGGTTTCTCCTTGAGCTTGTTCTCCCTGTCAAAAGTATACTTGAATCTGGAGGAAGTCCACAAACAGTGTCAGCACCATTGTTCTTTCCAAGATGGGTTCTTCGATAGATGTTATCCGGCTTCCCAGGGCCTTGAGATGAGTGATGTGATATTCCATATCTTTCTTTGCTTCCTTGTGGAGGCCATGTAATCATGTAATAAACTCCCAAGCTCAGTGTCAGTAGTCTTGTTGCAGCAAACATATAGGGCTTTCGAGGTGATTCTTGGGTCAAGGCCTGCATTTTTGCCTTTGATTGAGGTTTTCAACCTGTCACTGGGTTACATAGCCAGCAGGGAGAAGGATTAGTTGAAGCGTTTCTGCCAATGCAGTCATTAATCTGATTTTTCTGCGTTATTGAAGAATTTCAGCTAGTGGGACCAAGAAAAATCCTTGAAGTAACTTGTTGACATAAAGAAGTTGCATGTGGAATGCACAGGTGTAGCAATCTACTCCGTCGTAAGCTGGAATGTTGAAGTGCCCATCTTGTACAGAAGCCACCGATGTCATTGTGAAGATTTTCCCCTTGGGTATGCTCCTCCCAAATGCATGTGTTTTCAAGGTGACTAAACTCAAGTGGATTCTCAGTGTAATTCACATTCAGTCACAATATTCTCCTCTTTCCAGACTTATCAATAAAATGACACACGCTGAGAGTCAAGAGGATGAGTCGCTTCACTAAACACTTGAGATGGTTGGTTGAAGGCGAAGCTAAAAGACATTATGTACAAAACTGAATCAAGCACAAACTTGTACTGTATTCTGCATCCCTTGTTCCTTGTCTCGGTCTTGGAAACAAAATTTCTCCAGCTCTATTTTTTTCTACTTCTGCCTCTAAGTCTACTGAGCTGTTGTCTCTGGTCGTTCCCCTTCTGCAATCGCGCATCCTCACTCAAGCCCTTTCCGCCTCCCACTGCAGCATACCAGACCGATACCAAGAGCGAGGTTCAATCTGTCCAATTTATCTACCACATTGGCAGTCCTCACTCCTCAACCTCACCGTCGACCCTTGCTGCTTCTCTGCCTGGAGACTCTGCACCACTCCGCGTAATCGCACATTTCCATACTGCAATGTATAGATCTGTTACTTAAGGATTTCCAACAGATCAATCAGTTCTCAGTAACACTTTGACCACATGAGGACTGGTTGATTTTTTGGAAACTCTGAAGTTCATGGGGAAAATGTGTGTTCAACGTGTCGTGACTTGAAAAATAAATGAAAATAATCAAAGGACTTGAAACGCAAGAAGGTTTGTAGAGAAAAGATTGTTGTTATTTGAATGCCCCTTGGCCACTAGTCTCCAGAATTGGCGAGTAGTGGACGGACCAGGCATGCACTGCTCATGTGGAGCAAGTCCCCTGGGTCCGGTCCAACAGACCAGGCATGCACTGTCCTTGTTCAAGGATAAGTCCCCTGGGTNTTTGACACGCCATCACGGAGTCACACTGCATGCTCTCGATAACTACCAGCTCCCCTCACCCACAAGGGCAGACTGGAACCGCATAATGCGGATCCTATCCATCCTCGTCCAGCTTGGCATGACATGTCATGCAATTCCCAGGTGTTTGCTGCATTGTACTTGGTTGAAAAAGCACCGCAAAGTGTCACACGGGACTGGTGCATTGCTTTCACACAATCTACACGCATCATGCACACAAGAAGCACGCGGAAACTGGATGATGCATGGGTGGGTCCATCCTAGCCAGCCATCCATCAAACGAAGCAGATATCACACCCTCTTACGTGGCTGTCACCTTGGCAAGAACCCCAGGTACAATGGCCATACGGGTGCCGGAGAAAAAATGTACATGTAAGACTTGATCTGAAATGACGGGGAAAAAAATCAAGGCCTTGCCCAGAACCCAAATGAGGTCATCCCAGTGCCTGGGAAAAAAATTGGGGGTCAAGTCAAGTCGACGTCGACGTCGACTTTGATCGACTTAGCGACTCCAACTTAACCCCCTAAAGTCGGAAGTCGCAGTAAACATGGGCCCAATCCGTTCTTCAGAGCATTGACCTTGTGAAGGGGTCTTGGTTTTTCCTTGAGCTTGTTCTCCCTGTCAAAAGTATATTTGAATCTGGAGGAAGTCCACAAACAGTGTCAGCACCATTGTTCTTTCCAAGATGGGTTCTTCGATAGATATTATCCGGCTTCCCAGGGCCTTGAGATGAGTGATGTGATATTCCATATCTTTCTTTGCTTCCTTGTGGAGGCCATGTAATCATGTAATAAACTCCCAAGCTCAGTGTCAGTAGTCTTGTTGCAGCAAACATATAGGGCTTTCGAGGTGATTCTTGGGTCAAGGCCTGCATTTTTGCCTTTGATTGAGGTTTTCAACCTGTCACTGGGTTACATAGCCAGCAGGGAGAAGGATTGGTTGAAGCGTTTCTGCCAATGCAGTCATTAATCTGATTTTTCTGCGTTATTGAAGAATTTCAGCTAGTGGGACCAAGAAAAATCCTTGAAGTAATTTGTTGACATAAAGAAGTTGCATGTGGAATGCACAGGTGTAGCAATCTACTCCGTCGTAAGCTGGAATGTTGAAGTGCCCATCTTGTACAGAAGCCACCGATGTCATTGTGAAGATTTTCCCCTTGGGTATGGTCCTCCCAAATGCATGTGTTTTCAAGGTGACTAAACTCAAGTGGATTCTCAGTGTAATTCACATTCAGTCACAATATTCTCCTCTTTCCAGACTTATCAATAAAATGACACACGCTGAGAGTCAAGAGGATGAGTCGCTTCACTAAACACTTGAGATGGTTGGTTGAAGGCGAACCTAAAAGACATTATGTACAAAACTGAATTAAGCACAAACTTGTACTGTATTCTGTATCCCTTGTTCCTTGTCTCGGTCTTGAAAACAAAATTTCTCCAGCTCTATTTTTTTCTACTTCTGCCTCTAAGTCTACTGAGCTGTTGTCTCTGGTCGTTCCCCTTCTGCAATCGCACATCCTCACTCAAGCCCTTTCCGCCTCCCACTGCAGCATACCAGACCGATACCAAGAGCTAGGTTCAATCTGTCCAATTTATCTACCACATTGGCAGTCCTCACTCCTCAACCTCACCGTCGACCCTTGCTGCTTCTCTGCCTGGAGACTCTGCACCACTCCGCGTAATCGCACATTTCCATACTGCAATGTATAGATCCGTTTGCTCCTGTCTTTCAAGCACCTGCTGCCCAGTGCAGACAGGAGGGATGCTCAATGGAGCCATCCCATAGTTACAGGAGCCCACCAACCACATACTCAGGCAAGCTATGATAGGCAGAATGCCAGGAGAGACACTGGGCAGCCCTCTCCCAACTTTCTTACATTTTGATTCCTTCAACTCCTTTTATTTCTTTTTCAGTTCACAATACATTGAAAGCATGTTTTGTCGGTTACTTAAGGATTTCCAACAGATCAATCAGTTCTCAGTAACACTTTGACCACATGAGGACTGGTTGATTTTTTGGAAACTCTGAAGTTCATGGGGAAAATGTGTGTTCAACGTGTCGTGACTTGAAAAACAAATGAAAATAATCAAAGGACTTGAAACGCAAGAAGGTTTGTAGAGAAAAGATCCAGATCCAGATCCAGATCCAGATCCTATCCTAGCCTGCCTGAATCTATGGTTGGCGGGGTCTTGTGTGCAACTATGGGCTGGCATCATCAATCTTCCAACCTATCCGCACCCAGCCGCAACTACTTGAAAGACAGGAGAGAAATCATTCTTTGCGTGCAGCACGGAAATGCAGAACCATGGGGAGTGGCTTGGAAGTACCCGCTGGCGTACAACGAGTGTTGAGGGCAAGGATGAGGAGTGAGGAATGCCAATGTGGCTGCTCAATTCGGTGGATTGAGCATCACTCTTAAAGTTGGTCCAGTCAGCTGTAGAGGGAGGCAGAAAGAGCTTGAGCAAGGATGCACAAGGATCGTGCAATCACACAGGGGGATGCGACCAGGGACAGCCATTTCAAATATTTCCTAAAAATCTGGATTCAGTGACAAATTCTCTTGATTCTCTGGATTCAGTGACACAGAGTGTTTCCATTGAGTGATAATTCTGGAAAGACANTGACCTTGTAAATGAATGTGGAGCAAGCTGAGACTTCACTGTAATTCATTCACCTTGACAAGAGAAATGTGAAAACAGGTGAAACAGTTAAGTTTCCTGGATTGCAATGTTTGGAAGCTAGCGGGCACTTAAACCTTTAAAATCTTGGGATCTTTCACTTACAGGTGAGTAAATATGATAATTTATTCCTCAAAATGTCATACACAACTTCGCACATTTTCCTTGTACAATCATCCCTCCCCCTCCCTCCCCCTCACCCCCTAACCACATTCTGAAATGGGTCAAATAGCTCGGATGCCCATGAAACGCAAAGTGTGACTCCCATCCGTCCAGCACCGGCAAAAAAAAACCTGAAAAGCCCAGTCCAAAATCATGCTCGCTCGCAGCATGCGTTGACGGCCAAGCAAGAAAAGAAAAAAAAAGGACATGGGGACATCGTTCCCACACGAGAATCGTGAGGGAGCGATGTCCCTTCTTTCGTTTTTGCAAGCAAAGTCCCCCGCTTGATTAATGTTTTTGTATGTTTGGCGCGGGCTCCGCCCGTGCCAGACACAAAACCCTGAATTGAACTGGGGGGGTTACGTGGAGAGAAAAAAAAANAAAAAAAAACAAAGGGGTTGTCGTTCCCTTGCGATTGGGCAAATATATATATATATATATGTTTTTTGTACACACAAACCCATTCGTTCATCACCCAAACCTCAATCAAACCCTACCCAAATTACATTTGGGGTTTATGGGTTTTAGATTTGTGCGGGCTCCTGCTGGGCCTCATTGTAGCGGGGCCCAGCAGGTTCCCCTCAAACTCCCCTCAAATTCTGGACAAACCACCCTCCCCCCCCCCCTTAGTATGACAAACCCTTCAATGAAGGGGTTTGTGATACTAGCGGGGGGTACCGCATGCCATGCTTTGTTGACACATGGCATGCGGCCTTGCCATGCCTTTTACATTGCTGGCGTTACTGGCGGTAACGGCGGCCGATGGGTAGCTATGGTGTTTTTCGCTCGATGATGGGTAGATGAGTTACAAAGTTCTGAAAAATGGGTATATGCATCTTCTGCCCTTCTGAAAACTCCCTCTTGGCACTCATGAAAAGGAATGAATGAATTGAAAACTACACAAGTTCATAAATCTCATGCACTTCTTCTCAAACAGCAATTCACTTCCCCATACACTGCCTTGAGGCTCTTCCCCACACCACTAGGCTGAGCAAAGGGGGGTCGTCATCCTCCACTATCCACAATACCCCCATGATTTGGATGTACGTTTTCCTCCAGAATCCATTGCGGAAAACATTTTTGTGCCTGCACCTATATCACCCGCCCCTCAATGTACGAGCCCATACTGCATCTTCAGCTCCCTTGTCTCTGAACCTTGTTTGTTTCTGTGAGAATCTCCTGCTCCATCATTCCTCCCATCCTCTTAATGAATGTTCAAGCTGCTTCAACAAAGGCAAATCACTACAGATGGCTTGAGTGGCACATTCTCCCGGTTCGAATGGTGCCCTTTTTGGTGTTTTGTCACCTTTGAACCTCACGTAAACAATTCCAAAGATGAGCTGCTGTCCCTCCGAATTCAAGAATCAGACATCTGGCCTCTTTCTGCTTTCACTTGGGCCAAGTGGCAATGTCATTCCATAGAAGAAAATACATCCCTCTACACAAACTACCCCAATCCATCCATTTGTTGTGATCACCTCTCTCTAGGTTTTGAA
The DNA here is from genome assembly GCA_023375785.1 of Penium margaritaceum. NCBI lineage: Eukaryota > Viridiplantae > Streptophyta > Zygnematophyceae > Desmidiales > Peniaceae > Penium > Penium margaritaceum. The sequence goes on along the minus strand of SZWC01008946.1, from coordinate 49,670 downwards.
CTTGGATATGTCAGGATTCAGAAAGAATGTAGATTTTAGGGTGTAGTGACATACAGATCCAGCTGCACCCTCACAGAGTAGCTCCAGTTTTGGGCCATAAATCTGTGGAAGTATTATTCTTAGTTGCATTTGGAATTAAATCCAACATTCGCAGTGGCTTGTGTAGAGAATTTTCAACGTGGCCTTCAAAATTATATGACAACCAAGTGCCCTCAGAGGCACGTGAAATAGTGAATGTGAAGGGTGAATTCGACAATGAAAATGTCCTTCATGATCTTTTCTAGTTTCTGGAGGAAATTCTTTGTTCATAGGAAAGATCATGAAAGAGGTTGTGTGGCACCTCCAACTTGTTTTCATTGAATCACAGCATGTTGGCTCCAGTTTCTAAAGGGAGGAAGGATACAGCAGATGACCACACACTTGAAGAGATGATTGAGGCAGAAGGAATGGTAAGAGGGTATGTCCTGTAAAT
>SZWC01008946.1:21374-31894 GCA_023375785.1 Penium margaritaceum | reverse complement strand
ACTACAGAGGAATGGGAAGAAGATTTGGGCTGAGAAACTAATGGAGATGAGAAACAGAGAGAAGGATGAAGAAATGATGGAAAACCAAAGGCAAGGAGGAAGCATCAAAAGGGGAGAGAAGTAAGAGAGCGGAGGGGGGAAGGATGCAAAAGAGAGAGAGAGGAGAGAGGAGAGGACATTGGTAGCAACAGGTGACCCAGCCAGAGGGAGGCCGAATATAGCTGTGTGAGACAAACACCAAGGATCAAAGTAAGATCACCAAAAGAGAAGACACAGAGGTCAAAGCGGCGACCGCCAGGCGGAGCTGGTGGGAGCAGCATGGGAGAGGTCAGAGCAGTAAAGGCCGGGCCGGAGGAAATTTGAGGCAGTGAGGGTACGCATAAAGGAGCGGTGGAGAAGAAGAAGGCAGGGAGGATCCAAAGGCACAGTTGATGGATGGAGGCTGCGAGGGAGGAGAACAAGATGAGCGTAGGTCAGTGGAGCCAAGAGTGAGATAGGAGGTGGAGAAGGAGAGCTGAAGAAGGGAGATATGAGATAGGGAAGAGAAATAGAGGGATAGAGTGGGAGAGAAGGAGTACGCGAAAGAGGATAAGAGATGAGAGGAGACCACTATTGGTTGGTGACCCATCCATCAGCAGCTGCCAGATAGCTGTCACGGCGTCCCGGATGCTTGTTGGAGCCTTCCGCGATTCTTTTGCAGTCTATAAGATCAGTGGACTCGCTTTGAGGTCCGATTTACATTTGTTTTATTTTGTGTCCAGCAATCATTTTTGGAACCATGCATGTGTACAGAAGTTACGCCCGGCTCAAGAATCTGCATCCGTAGATGAAGACTGTTATAAACTCAAATGCATGTGCGCACGGTTATGGCCAAAAGAGTGGTTTTGGGTCGAGTATTAGTATAGATTGACGACTCCCACATGTGTCACCAGCAGTGCACCGCAACATATTCATGATGTGTGCTTGTTAGTTTTCATCCCTCTTTCGATGTTGAATCTATTGAAGCTTATGAGACTTTGCATGTCTCCCTAGTACAACCCTTGCAGTTTGTTGCACCTGCATTAGATGCTAGTGCATCAGCTAATGGGATAGTTTTGCCGCGTCAACGACAGAAAGTCTAGGAATCTTCCTATCATCTTCTCATAGTATCATAAGAGCGAGACCCTTTTGCTGAGCTACGCAGCAGAGGTGCAGCACCGGCAGCAGTAATCAGAGTGACAACCGCGACTGCATTCTTGGGACAGGCCATAGCAGACAACGATAGTAGAGTTGCAGTTGCAATGTCAGAAGTAGAAAAATCACCACACGACTGCCTCGAGTGGGACAACGGCACCAAAATGAGCCGCTTGAGTTGCTACAACTGCCACAAAGCACCATTTTCCACATGGAGCAGATGCATCACAAGTGCATCAAAAGCTGTAGTTGAGCAACAGTAGCAACAGTGGCAGCTAGTAGCAATAGTGCCGTTGGGTAGCAGCCACGAGTAGAAGCAACAGCGATGGCAGCCAGCAGCAGCAGTGAGTAACAACACCAGCAATCTGCAGCATAAGCAGCGGCAGCAGCAGCAAGCGGCAGAATAACCATCAGCAGCAGCTATTACAAGCAGTAATATGTAGTATTAGCAGCAGCATTGCAGCAGTAGCAGCAGCAACAACAACGGCAGCAGGAGCACAACAGCGGCGGCAGCAACAGCGTAGCTACAGTAACAGCACCAGTAGTGGCAGAAACACGGCAGGAGTACCAGCAGTGGTGGTACAAGTGTAGCAACAAAAGAAGTGACAGCGACAGCAACTCAATAGAAATAACAACAGCTGTATCGTTGCGTGACTTCGTAATGAAGCAGCAGCTACTGCGCAGCGCAGCAGTAGCAACTGCTCAGCTGCTACGTGTGGTAGCCACATGTGATGTGAATGTCGCCCATCACAGATGTACACCTTTAGTGCTGTGTAGCACCAACAATATAGCAACAACAACTGTGGCAACCAGCGATAGGATCCATTTCTACTACTGAAAGAGGGGATGAAGAGGTCACCTCCTCCACTCACCTCACGTGGAACCTAGATAGAAAAAAAAAGGGAAAACGGTGAGGAAGCGGACCTGAGAGCCACTAACATCAGCACTGACATTAGTGACATCAGCAACCCCTAGCTGATGTCAGTAGAGGGGCTGCTGATCTCAGGATCGCCAAAGTCAAAAATTGGGCCAGAACATCGTCCTTTGCTAGAAATCCAAATCGTCAAGAAATGCTAACGGTTTCCCATTCTGAAGAATTTGGCATACCAATCCATCCTCAGCAGCGCTCATGGCACCACAAGGTGACAAAGGCAAGGGGCCGGAAAACTCCTTGGCTTCTTCCTCTTTAGGCATTATGAGCCCACGGTTGCAGGCAATCACAATCGATGAACTTCGGCATTTTCTAAATGAGATACTCTATCAACAGCAGTATAAGACCGACGTGTTCCACAATCTACGACCTATTGTGGGAGCCTTCGGAGGTTTCATAGCAGACACAAGGAGGAGCCGCTGGAGCTGCACCATCAGCCCAGCAGTCCACTCCTTACCTAGTATCCTAGCCTTGGCACCCACCTTCACAAGCTGACACCTACGATGAAGATTAGAACGATGATGACCTGATTGAGACTTCTTCTTTTTCTTCCTTTTTTTTTCAGGAGCGGATCTATGAGCTACATTAGGGATCACAGCCTGCCACATTGGTACCACCACGCCATGAAGACCACGCACGAAGTTCAACAGGACTCACCTTTAGAGGTGTTCCTCTCTGTCATGGTCTCCCTATACTATGCCCACTTTCACCATAGCCTTAGGTCGCCTTGCCCGCTGAGAAGCCAATGGATTTTGAGACTCCTCTACCCTGCTATGACAACAACACATATTTCGACTGATGAGAGGTCTTGTCTCAGGTGTGGGCTGACCCGGAGGGCATCTGGCCCTTCTAGTGTCGACACTCACCAGGTCCAAACAGCAATGAGAGCGATGTGCGACTTGCTCTGTGCTATGCCATAGGAAAATGTTGTCATTTTCCGTTCTTTCTTACCTATGGACCGGGATCGGCGTGGACCCGCATCGGTTCTTTCTACGAAGACCTACATGGACAGTGCAGTTGCGCGATTTCCAATCCCTCCATCGGGGTCCCTCAAAGCTTGCAATCGACCCCTAGTGGCATGCCATGCGTAACTACATGCACCTTGGAACTGCTGGCAGGTTGCAGTCGTGGACACTCAGGATCATCATGATCCGAGTACAACTGAACCGTGTGAAGCTCTTCTTCAGCTTCAACCGTGTGCAAGAGCTCACAGCTACGTGTGGCCTCCAGGCAGTACTCCCGTAGAAGACGTCGTCCAAAGCTACACAGGCGGATGGAGCCACTACAACAGCAGGAAATGCTTCCTCTTTCCCCAGTAGAATCGGTGACAGAGACCTGTGGGATTGTACCATCGTGGAGCTGCATTAGCTGCTAGCGCTTTGCACTTATGGAGGTTGCAATTTTTTTTCACAGCAAAATGGTCCAAAAACAGCTTGTTCTACTGTGTTTTTTGCTTGTGGTGCTGCTTTTAGGGGAGCTCTGTCCGCTCATAATGAGGATGGACCTGAAAGAATTGTCTGGCTTGAGAAGTTACAGATTCAAGCTATTTTTTCTTCTTTCCAGTCCTTTGTTGAGCATCTGACAGAGGCACAGTGTTTTGTGGCCTGTTGCTTGGTCTCAACAACAGGCCATGAGGCCACTGGTGGTACCTGGATCATCGTCTCCGATGCCACCCATCACATGACCTACCGTTGAAGTGACTTTGTGGTTTTTGGTCCAATTGATTCTGGTTTCTCCGTTCACACAAAATCTGATCAGTCCTTACCAGTCAGGGGGGTTTCGGTTGTGTGGTTTAATGGTCCATCTAGTCCCTTGTACATCTCCAATGTGCTTTTTTTCTCCTTCCTCAAGCTCAGCCTGCACTTCGTTTACGTATACACCAAGATCGGTCTTTCTGTTGAGCACTCTTCTGACCCTACCATGGCGGCTGCCTGTGACACTCGTTTCATCATGCTCCAGGCTTTAGTTATCGATGATCTACATGTCTCTCGTTGTTCTCCCTCTCTCCCCTCTCCTTCTTCTCCATCCGTGCGTGTGCTTGTCACTTGTGTTCTTTTCCCTAAGTACCAATGCCTATGACATCTCCCCCTTTTCCATGAGAGCTCGGACAATGTGTCCAAGCTCATTCACCCATGGTCTTTAAATCGTCTCCTTCAAGAGGCCATCCAAGAAAAATTGCCCCTTTGTCCTCGGGGTAAGATGCATCACTGCGCTTACACTAATTCCACCTCACGGACATTGTGTCCATTGGAGTTGGTCCATTCGGACCTTGTTGGTCCCCTCCCAGTTGAGTCACTCTCAGCTTGGGGTCGATGTTTTTCCACCCTGACTATCAAATTTACACAAATGCAATGGGTCTAGAGTTTCCTCCACAAGAGCATTACTGCCATGGCGGAACACTTATGGCTGGTGATGATTGAGCGCCATTCGTGTCACACAATCCACATGTTCTACTCATATCGCAATGGTGACTTTCTTGGCAAGTTGAACTCCTGCTTTACCAAGCACATTGTTTTTCATCAGCTCTCCAACCAGCTACAGCACAAAAGTACGGTGTGTCTGAGCAGTGGTTCAACACTATGGAGGATGCGGATTGCGCTTTACGGTCTGAGTGTGGTTTCCCTGAGTCTTCTACCTTTAAGAACTTCTCCTACATGATGTGGGTCTAGAACCACCTGCCGCATGGTCGCATCCGCTATAAATGTTGTGGTTTGGCCATCGTGCTAACTTCACATTGCTCGTGTCTGAGAGTCCCTAGCTCGTGTCTAGTATACTGAGGACTAGCAAGGATCCAAGGTCTCACCTATGGGTTGCAAGTGTGTCCTTCTTGGTATTTTTCCACAACCAAAGACATGGCACATTTGGGACTCACCTCGCCATTGTATCGTCGAGTCTCAAGATGCCCTCTTTTTTAGGATTCTCATCTACCGTGACTTCTTCATCATTTTGTCACTAGCCGCCAACCATGTTCCCATTTCTGTTGATTTCCAATGGCTTGGGAGGTCTAGACCTGTCGATCAGTCCATCCATGCCTCCACACTTATGGTCCGGTCTCCGGCCGATGACGATCCGGCCTTCTTCGCTATGGGTCAAGTGGCCTTGTCGGTCCCTACCATTACACCTGATCATGTGCCCGTGTCAGTCCCAGTTAGCGCACTTGATCATCTGCCGATGTCAGTGCCCTCTCACACACCTGATCCGTTGCCCATGTCACACCCTTCTAACACACCGCATCCCGTATCGGTGGCAGCCCCCTCAGGTACACCTAAACATGTGTCCAGGTCAATCCCCTCTAGCGCACCTGATCCCATGACGGTTGCAGTGCCCTCATAGAGCATGTTCCTATATCTGCGTCTGTTCCTCCGTATATAAACGATCACTCCACCCTCAAAACTGTGTACGCAAAAGTGCATTGGAAGGAGAAGAATGAAAGTAAAGAAACATGATAATGAACATTCATCGTTCAAGAAATCTTCTCTATTTCATAAGGATACCTCTATTCTTTTCATGTTTGACAAGGAATTCACATGTGGGATCTAGTGACACGCATTCATGTTTATGATTGTTGATAAATCTATGGATACAGAAATACACTTATTGATACACTATTTCTAGAGTTTATGAATTTGGGTCGATTAACTAAACCTCTGTTCCTCCTGCATGTGAGGCTCTGCCTTCCATGCATCTCCTACAACTACAGTATCTCCCCTTCCCTGCGATTCCAAAGCTCTAGCGGTTGCGGCCCAGCCATCTCCAATGCCGAAGGTGAGCAACACAGTATCCATCTACTCCTGCTAACCCAATGTTCGTCTTCAACCACTGGCCTCTAAGTCTTGGTGAGCGGTTGACTCCATGCCCAGACGTCTCTCTCGAATTGTTGACAACGGTGAGTATGGTACAGAGGTCCTTGGTCTGAGTGACTAGGAAGACTACATTGAGGTGCAATCAATGTGCCTTGCGGTTCATGAGCTTGCCTCCCATGAGTACTTGGTCTCTTGGAGATTCTTACCTTACATTCTTATGGTTACAATGATTCCTGAGGCATGTGTCTTGCCCACGGTTCTCCCTTGATGGCACCTAATCCAGGAACATTAATGGAGGCGTTCCTGGCTGAGGACGTAGAGTTGTGATGTGTTACCTTAGAGGATGAACTCAATTTCATCACGGTGTCGATCAACTTCTCAACCTCTGGTCTAGGTGGAAGGCCATACAAGCCAGGAGGGTATTTTGCAAGAGAGGGAAGCTTGAGAGCCCATTGGAATGCCACAAGGCCCACTTGGCAACCAAGGAAGGTTCAAATGTTGAGAATGTGGATTTCACCACCACATATGCAACCTTCACTCTATGACGACATCTCACGCCCTGTTTGGGGTCATTTCTCACCACAGCTAAGCTATACCAGATGGATATGAACAACATGTTTGTCCATGGCGCTTTAGAGGATGAGATCTACATGATCTAGCCACCTAGGTTGGTGAAAGTTTTTGGTGCTTGCGCAAGGCCTTGTACAGCCTCAAGTAGTCAGTCTCGTGTTGGACGAGGATACCACTTGTACACTGACTCAAGACGGCTACATGCACAATGATGCTGATCTGTCCCATTCTCTCCAAAAAAAACGAAGTGCTTCATCGCCATCTTGGTCAATGTTGACGATCTCCTGATTATGTCTCCTTTGATGGAGGTCATTTAGGAGGCCAAGGAAGTCCTTTGGCAGCCTAGAGAATGACTAGCCTTAGTCCTTTTGTTCTTATCCTTCGGCGGAGATCGTACATCACCATCTGTGGTGGACACTCCTGCTACATCAAGCATGTAACAGTCGCATTGTGCGAGAGGGATTCGCTTACATCTTTGGTACAATTCTCACAGCCTCTACCCCCAACACAATTGACCACTAGGGTGTCCTGTAGGTAGATTATCCGTATACTTGGGGAGATGGTTGAGGTCACCCTATCAGCTCTTTGATGTACATGGCCATGACCACACGTCTCGAAATCACCTTCGTCGTCAACCTCCTTGCACAGTTTTCGCATTCTCGTGAGGCGCGTGCCGTTTACATGGCTATGTTAATGCTCCGGTATGTGGTCTCTACACTGAATGACGGACTATGTGTTCGTTTGCATTGTCCGGTAGTAGTCGACAATTAAATAGTGGCACCACTGTGTCATGGCGCGGGGGCAAGCAATACTTCATCGCACATAACTCATCACATGGTGAGTATGTTACACTTAGGACTGGGACTACTGAGGCGGTGTGGTTACAGCACCTGTTTTGTGAGTTCCATTTGTTTGTGCCTTCAATCATTCTATGCTATGAAAGCCACATTGCTCTTTCCATTGCAGAGAAATTTGATGTGTTTACTGCATGCACAATGCACATTGCTATTGAGCTTCACTTTGTGTGTAGTTTTGTGCAGGGAAAGATGACCTCTGTCAGCTCAGTATGCACGGACATCCCATGGACTAACTTCTTGACCAAAGCACTATTGCGTAAGAAGTTCAAGGTGGCCATCCATTCCGTCCAGCTGCGTCCGTTGCCTCCTAGTGGCTGAAAATAGGATGTGCATGTGCATGGAATGTTAAGCATCTCGTTGCCCACTCATGTCATGTCTGCATTCGCTGGAAATGTTTTTCTGATCAATCAGCCGTGTCCATGCCCGTTCAGATCCCTAGTGTGGACCCAGCTGGTGCCCAAGCACTACCGGGTGCTAGCCTACCCACCACGAGCTGCCATGCAGCTGCCACAAATTCCGAGAAGCTTGTTGGAACCTTCTGTAACTCTTCTATAGTTAGAAGGGTTTTCTCTATAGAATTGCTTTCCAACCCGCTTTACATTATCTCCATTGCACGTCCACCAATTTCTTATGGATCCACACATGTGTGTTTTTTTTCTTCTGGCTTAAAACTTTGCATCAGTGTGTTCAGACAGCACTACATTCAGTTTCCCGTGCGTAAATTTACGGCCTGTTAAATTTACGACGATTGACATATGTAAAGTTATGTCAATCTCACGAGAAAAAAATGCCTGTTCTCGAGATCGAGCAAAAACTCTCTCCTTTTTTTTTTCATGACAAGGAAACCCTCGTGTTTTTACACGCAAACCTTCATCAACCCACACCCCAAATTACATTCGAGGTTTTAGGGTTTTAATTTTGCCCAGGCTCTTGTTGAGCACTGTGGTAGCGGGGTGCAGCAGGTTTCCTTTCAATGCATGGGGAGTCTTAGACCCCACATGCAAACCACATGTAAATCATACCCTTGAACAATCACAAACCCCTCGAAAGAAGGGTCTGTGATGAATAGATGACAATTATGACGTTTACTAATATAAAGATGGATGCATGCCACGTTGCATGGATGCAAAATCGGCGTCGAAACGACGTTTCATGGCGAAACGACATTGTTGTTAATGTACACACCGAGGGCACGTTTTTTTTAAACAAAACAGTTCGGGAATATGAACAGTCGAACTTTCAATATTTTCCAAAGAAATAGAATAGAAGAACTTGCCAACTTCAGCTACCCTTCATGACACGAATTCAAAATAGGCCCATAGAAAACCGAACGTGATCGAGGACTTTTTCACAAATCACATCCCATTCCAGGATCAATGGTTTCTCTTACCATCTCCATGTCTGCCTTGTGGTAGAAACGTCCAAAGCTTCACTTCCACCATTACTTCAATATATGTGGGACCTGGTTCAACCACCACAGTTCTTTTGCCCTGTGGTACCTTCCCACCTCAGTTCGTTACGACAAAGGGTCTGAAAAACAGCTGGACATGCAACCATGAAGGATCATCAGCGGACAGACGGTTGAACGGCTTGCTTTCGCTGCGACTCGGCCCATCGCTCGGTTTGAGGCCACGCGGCATCAAGAGCGTTCTGGCAGTGGGGCCGACTGCCCTAGGGCAGCTCGCCGTCCAGAGGTCGACTTGTCATGGTGAGTTGAGTCCTCGTTTGTACGCACTCGCATGTGGTCCGCTCTAGACATCCACCCGTGGTCCCATGGTTCCATACTGTTCGATGGGCATGGAAGCATGATCGCATGACACCACAAATGATGACGTCGTCACGGCCATCATTCACATTTTGCGGGATGAGTCGGACGCTCAGAGTTTGGCGTGTCGCAGAGCATGTCAGCGTATGTCAGTGGCCAGCATCATACGTGGATGACAACATGATGTGTCCAACAAAGCGGGCAGCAGGAGTTTCGAGTACCCACTGCTCATCCCTGCTGCTGCTGCCCGTTCGCATCGCAAACCGGACGATTCGGAGCAAAACGAACATCCACTAAGTTGGTGAGAGATAGAGCGTCATCGGCAGCGTTTGCATGTAGATCCTCGCCACCGATCCCGAGAAAATCGGACAACGCAAATGTCGGACGCACTGCGATGCTTGGCTCTTCCTGTGAAGTGAATGCTTCAGCAGACGCTGACGTCATGGAGCTGCATGCATGACTCAAGCTGCATGAGTCATGAATGCATGAGTCGGATCCGACTCTCAAGGTCCTTGACGCGCGCATGGGCGGAGATCTCAGGGCTGGTTGGGAAGTCTCTCCACATGGGCCGCTGACCACAAATGGTTCGTGGTCAAACGCACTGATGATGGACGACAATGTTACTCCACCATGATCCATAGTGTGTGCGTTACTCGGGCCATGCCGCAACGCAACCACCACCACCAGCACACTGCAGCATCATCCGCTGCAGCATCATCCGCTGCAGAAGGATGGCAAACTGCTCTCTGCTCTCACTGCCACCACTCCACGCTCCCACCGTCGTCGTCGGAGCTCGCTCTTCCTCCCCTCTCCTCCTCCTCTCTACACGTCAGCCTCTCTCACAATGCCCCGCTCTAGCTGAAAGGGGTTTTTCTCGCCGACAGCGTCGCTTTCGCTCTGCCCTCCGTGTCAGCCCCCAACCGGCGACTTGGAACCAGCCGTACCGTGACTGCCAACGTTCTTGGCAGTGAAGAGGGGGAGGAGTAGTGGCATCAGTTTAGTTCAGCATCGCAAGTTAGACCACTCAAGCTTTCAACATCACTAGAGCGACCTGTATCCAGTAAGAAGAAAGCAGAGCGTACTGTTGAATACCTCTGGTGGTCTCCGGACGAGACTCTCGGCAACCTCCCTGCGAACATGGAGGCATCCCTTCTTGAAGCTCATCCGTTTGGCTGCTTCTACGACGAGAACAAGCTGCAGGATTTTGAGATCCTCGACACGCTGGGGCAGGGTGGGTGCGGGCGGGTCCTGGCCGCCCTGTGCAGGGCCAGCGGTGAGTACAAGGCCATCAAGGTGGCGGGGGAGGCGGCGGACGTTCGAACCGACAATGCGACGGGGGAGAGGCACGCCGTGCTGCACCTGGGCGTGCTGGGCGCGTTCAACGAGCGCTACGTGGCGTCGTGCACCCGCGGCTGCTCCGG
>SZWC01008945.1:94687-112013 GCA_023375785.1 Penium margaritaceum | reverse complement strand
AAGCCGGGTCACAGAAACCAAGGCCGGGTCAACAAACCAAAGCCGAAACACAGAAACCAAAGCCCGGTCATAGAAACCAAAGCCGGTCACAGAAACCAAAGCCGGATCACATAATCCAAAGCCGGATCACATAAACATAAGCTGGGTCACAGCAACCAAAGCCAGGTCACAGAACCAAAGCCGGGTCACTGAAACCAAAGCCAGGTCAGAGAAACCAAAGCGGGGTCACAGAAACCAAAGCCGGGTCACACAAACCAAAGCTGGGTCACATGAACCAAAGCCGGGTCCCAGAAACCAAAGCCGGGTCACAAAAACTAAAGCCGGGTCACAAAACCAAAGCTGGGTCATAGAAACCAAAGCCGGGTCACAAAAACCAAAGCCGGGTCACAGAAACCAAAGCCGGGTAATAAAAACCAAAGCCGGGTCACAGAATCCAAAGCAGGATAATAGAAACATAAGACGGGTCACAGCAACCAAGGCCAGGTCAGAGAACCAAAGCCGGGTCCCAGAAACCAAAGCCGTGTCACAGAAAGCAAAGCCGGATCACAGAATCCAAAGCAGGATAATAGAAACATAAGACGGGTCACAGCAACCAAGGCCAGGTCAGAGAACCAAAGCCGGGTCCCAGAAACCAAAGCCGTGTCACAGAAAGCAAAGCCGGATCACAGAATCCAAAGCAGGATAATAGAAACATAAGACGGGTCACAGCAACCAAGGCCAGGTCAGAGAACCAAAGCCGGGTCCCAGAAACCAAAGCCGTGTCACAGAAAGCAAAGCCGGATCACAGAATCCAAAGCAGGATAATAGAAACATAAGACGGGTCACAGCAACCAAGGCCAGGTCAGAGAACCAAAGCCGGGTCCCAGAAACCAAAGCCGTGTCACAGAAAGCAAAGCCGGATCACAGAATCCAAAGCAGGATAATAGAAACATAAGACGGGTCACAGCAACCAAGGCCAGGTCAGAGAACCAAAGCCGGGTCCCAGAAACCAAAGCCGTGTCACAGAAAGCAAAGCCGGATCACAGAATCCAAAGCAGGATAATAGAAACATAAGACGGGTCACAGCAACCAAGGCCAGGTCAGAGAACCAAAGCCGGGTCCCAGAAACCAAAGCCGTGTCACAGAAAGCAAAGCCGGATCACAGAATCCAAAGCAGGATAATAGAAACATAAGACGGGTCACAGCAACCAAGGCCAGGTCAGAGAACCAAAGCCGGGTCCCAGAAACCAAAGCCGTGTCACAGAAAGCAAAGCCGGATCACAGAATCCAAAGCAGGATAATAGAAACATAAGACGGGTCACAGCAACCAAGGCCAGGTCAGAGAACCAAAGCCGGGTCCCAGAAACCAAAGCCGTGTCACAGAAAGCAAAGCCGGATCACAGAATCCAAAGCAGGATAATAGAAACATAAGACGGGTCACAGCAACCAAGGCCAGGTCAGAGAACCAAAGCCGGGTCCCAGAAACCAAAGCCGTGTCACAGAAAGCAAAGCCGGATCACAGAATCCAAAGCAGGATAATAGAAACATAAGACGGGTCACAGCAACCAAGGCCAGGTCAGAGAACCAAAGCCGGGTCCCAGAAACCAAAGCCGTGTCACAGAAAGCAAAGCCGGATCACAGAATCCAAAGCAGGATAATAGAAACATAAGACGGGTCACAGCAACCAAGGCCAGGTCAGAGAACCAAAGCCGGGTCCCAGAAACCAAAGCCGTGTCACAGAAAGCAAAGCCGGATCACAGAATCCAAAGCAGGATAATAGAAACATAAGACGGGTCACAGCAACCAAGGCCAGGTCAGAGAACCAAAGCCGGGTCCCAGAAACCAAAGCCGTGTCACAGAAAGCAAAGCCGGATCACAGAATCCAAAGCAGGATAATAGAAACATAAGACGGGTCACAGCAACCAAGGCCAGGTCAGAGAACCAAAGCCGGGTCCCAGAAACCAAAGCCGTGTCACAGAAAGCAAAGCCGGATCACAGAATCCAAAGCAGGATAATAGAAACATAAGACGGGTCACAGCAACCAAGGCCAGGTCAGAGAACCAAAGCCGGGTCACAGAAACCAAAGCCGGGTCACAAAAACCAAAGCCGGGTCACAGAAACCAAAACCGGGTCACAGAAACCAGAGCCGGGTCACAGAAACTAAGGCCGGGTCATAGAAACCAAAGCCCGGTCACGGAATCCAAAGCCGAGTCACGGAAAACAAACCCGGGTCACAGAAAGCAAAGCCGGATCACACAAACCAAAGCCGGGTCTCAGAAACCAAAACCAGGTCAGAGAAACGAAAGCCGGGTCACAAAACCAAAGCCGGGTCACAGAAACCAAAGCTGGGTCATAGAAACCAAAGTCGGGTCGTAGAAACCAACGCCAGGTCACAGAAACCAAAGCCGGGTCACATAAACCAAAGCCGAGTCATAGAAACCAAAGCCAGGTCACAGAAACCAAAGCCGGGTCACAGGAAACAAAGCTGGGTCACAGAAACCAAAGCCGAATCACAGAAACCAAAGCCGGATCACAGAAACCAAAGCCGGGTCAATGAACCAAAGCCGGAGCACAGAAACCAAAGCCCGGTCATAGAAACCAAAGCCGGTCACAAAAACCAAAGCCGGGACAGAGCAACCAAAGCCAGGTCACACAAACCAAAGCCAGGTCACAGAAACCAAAGGCGGGTCAAAGAAACCAAAGCCGGGTCACAGAAACCAAAGCCAGTCACAAAAACCAAAGCCGGGTCCCTGAAACCAAAGCCGGGTCATAGAAACCAAAGCCGGGTCACAAAAACCTAAACCAGGTGACAGAAACCAAAGCCAGATCACAGAAACCAGAACCAGGTCACAAAAACCAAAGCCATGTCACAGAAACCAAAGCCAAGTCACATAAACCAAAGCCGAGTTACAGAATCCAGAGCCGGGTCACAACAAACCAAAGCCAGGTCAGAGAAACCAGAGCCGGGTCACAGAATCCAAAGCCGGGTCACTGAAACCAAAGCCGGGTCACACAAACCACTGCCGGGTCATAGAAACTAAAAGCTGGGTCACAGAAACCAAAGCCAAATCATAGAAACCAAAGCCGGGTCACAGAAACCAAAGCCGGTCCACATAAACCAAAGCCGGGTCACAGAAAACAAAGCCGGGTCACAGAAACCAAAGCCGAATGACAGAAACCAAAGCCGGGTCACAGAAACCAAAGCCGGGTCAACGAACCAAAGCCGGAGCACAGAAACCAAAGCCTGGTCATAGAAACCAAAGCCAGGTCACACAAACCAAAGCCGGGTCACAGAATCCAAAGCCAGATCACAGAAACATAAGCCGGGTCACAGTAACCAAAGTCAGGTCATAGAATCAAAGCCGGGTCACAGAAACCAAAGCCAGGTCACAGAAACGAAAGCAGGGTCACTGAAACCAAAGCCGGGTCACAGAAACCAAAGCCGGGTCACAGAAACCAAAGCCGGGTCCCAGAAACAAAAGCCGGGTCACAGAAACCAAAGCCGGGTCACTGAAACCAAGCCGGGTCACAGAAACCAAAGCCCGGTCACAGAAACCAAAGCCGGGTCATAGAAACCAAAGCCGGGTCACAGAAAAAAAAGCCAGGTCACAAAAACCAGAGCCGGGTCACAGAAACCAAAGCCGAGTCACACAAACCAAAGCAGGGTCACAGAAACATAAGCCGGGTCACAGAAACCAAAGCCCGGTCACAGAAACCAAAGCCGGGTCACAGAAACCAAAGCCGGGTCATAGAAACCAAAGCCAGGTCACAAAAAAAAAAGCCAGGTGACAGAAACCAAAGACGGATCAAAGAAACCAGAACCAGGTCACAAAAACCAAAGCCATGTAACAGAAACCAAAGCCAAGTCATAGAAACCAAAGTCGAGTTACAGAATCCAGAGCCGGGTCACAGCAAACCAAAGCCAGGTCACAGAAACCAAAACCGGTTCACAGAGCCAAAGCAGGGTCAGAGAAACTAGAGCCGGGTCGCAGAATCCAAAGCCAGGTCACTGAAACCAAAGCCGGGTCACAGAAATCAAAGCCGGGCCACATATACCAAAGCCGGGTCACAGAAACCAAAGCCGGGTCACAGACACCAAAGCCGGGTCACAGAAACCAAAGCCCGGTCACAAAACCAAAGCCGGGTCACAAAAACAAAAGCCGGGTCACAGAAACCAAAGCCGGGTCACATAATCCAAAGCCGGGTCACAGAAACCAAAGCCGGGTCACAGAAACCAGAGCCAGGTGACAGAAACCAAAGCTGGGTTACAGAAACCAAAGCCGGGTCACATAATCCAAAGCCGGGTCATAGAAACCAAAGCCAGGTCATTGAAGCCAAAGCCAAGTCACAAAAAACAAAGCCGGGTCACAGCAACCAAGTCCGGGTCACAGAAACCAAAGCCGGGTCACAGAAACAAAAGCCGAGTCACAAAAAACAAAGCCGGGTCACAGAAAGCAAAGCCGGGTCACACAAACCAAAGCCAGGTCACAGAAACTAAAGCCAGGTCATAGAAATAAAAACCGGGTCACAGAAACCAAAACCGGGTCACAGAAACCAAAGCCGGGTCACAGAAACCAAAGCCGGGTCACAGAAACCAAAGCCGGGTCACAGAAACCAAAGCCAAGTCACAGAAACCAAAGCTGGGTCACAGAAACCAAAGCCGGATCATAAAAACCAAAGCCGGGTCACTGAAACCAAAGTCGGGTCACAGAAACCAAAGCCGGGTCAACGAACCAAAGCCAGAGCACAGAAACCAAAGCCCGGTCATAGAACCAAAGTCGGGTTACCGAAACCAAAGCCGGGTCACAGAATCCAAAGCCGGATCACAGAAACCAAAGTCGGGTCACAGCAACCAAAGTCAGGTCACAGAACCAAAGCCGGGTCACAGAAACCAAAGCCAGGTCACAAAAACCAAAGCGGGGTCACAGAAACCAAAGCCGGGTCACATAAACCAAAGCCGGGTCACAGAAACCAAAGCCGGGTCACAGAAACCAAAGCCAGGTCACAAAAACCAAAGCGGGGTCACAGAAACCAAAGCCGGGTCACATAAACCAAAGCCGGGTCACAGAAACCAAAGCCGGGTCACAAAAACCAAAGCCGGGTCACAAAACCAAACCGGGTCATACAAACCAAAGCCGGGTTACAAAAACCAAAGCCAGTTGACAGAAAGCAAAGACGGATCAAAGAAACCAGAACCAGGTCACAAAAACCAAAGCCATGTAACAGAAACCAAAGCCAAGTCATAGAAACCAAAGCCGAGTTACAGAATCCAGAGCCGGGTCACAGCAAACCAAAGCCAGGTTACAGAAACCAAAACCGGTTCACAGAAACCAAAGCAGGGTCAGAGAAACCAGAGCCGGGTCGCACAATCCAAAGCCGGGTCACTGAAACCAAAGCCGGGTCACAGAAACCACTGCCGGGTCATAGAAACTAAAAGCCGGGTCTTAGAAACCAAAGCCGGGTCACAGAAACCAAAGCCAGGTCACAAAAACCAAAGCCGGGTCACAGAAGCCAAAGCCAGGTCACAGAAACCAAAGCTGGGTTACAGAAACCAAAGCCGGGTCACATAAACCAAAACCGGGTCACAGAAACCAGAGCCGGGTCACAAAAACTAAAGCCGGGTCATAGAAACCAAAGCCGGGTCATGGAAGCCAAAGCCAGGTCACAAAAACCAAAGCCGGGTCACAGAAGCCAAAGCCAGGTCACAGAAACCAAAGCTGGGTTACAGAAACCAAAGCCGGGTCACATAAACCAAAACCGGGTCACAGAAACCAGAGCCGGGTCACAAAAACTAAAGCCGGGTCATAGAAACCAAAGCCGGGTCATGGAAGCCAAAGCCAGGTCACAAAAACCAAAGCCGGGTCACAGAAGCCAAAGCCAGGTCACAGAAACCAAAGCTGGGTTACAGAAACCAAAGCCGGGTCACATAAACCAAAACCGGGTCACAGAAACCAGAGCCGGGTCACAAAAACTAAAGCCGGGTCATAGAAACCAAAGCCGGGTCATGGAAGCCAAAGCCAGGTCACAAAAACCAAAGCCGGGTCACAGAAGCCAAAGCCAGGTCACAGAAACCAAAGCTGGGTTACAGAAACCAAAGCCGGGTCACATAAACCAAAACCGGGTCACAGAAACCAGAGCCGGGTCACAAAAACTAAAGCCGGGTCATAGAAACCAAAGCCGGGTCATGGAAGCCAAAGCCAGGTCACAAAAACCAAAGCCGGGTCACAGAAGCCAAAGCCAGGTCACAGAAACCAAAGCTGGGTTACAGAAACCAAAGCCGGGTCACATAAACCAAAACCGGGTCACAGAAACCAGAGCCGGGTCACAAAAACTAAAGCCGGGTCATAGAAACCAAAGCCGGGTCATGGAAGCCAAAGCCAGGTCACAAAAACCAAAGCCGGGTCACAGAAGCCAAAGCCAGGTCACAGAAACCAAAGCTGGGTTACAGAAACCAAAGCCGGGTCACATAAACCAAAACCGGGTCACAGAAACCAGAGCCGGGTCACAAAAACTAAAGCCGGGTCATAGAAACCAAAGCCGGGTCATGGAAGCCAAAGCCAGGTCACAAAAACCAAAGCCGGGTCACAGAAGCCAAAGCCAGGTCACAGAAACCAAAGCTGGGTTACAGAAACCAAAGCCGGGTCACATAAACCAAAACCGGGTCACAGAAACCAGAGCCGGGTCACAAAAACTAAAGCCGGGTCATAGAAACCAAAGCCGGGTCATGGAAGCCAAAGCCAGGTCACAAAAACCAAAGCCGGGTCACAGAAGCCAAAGCCAGGTCACAGAAACCAAAGCTGGGTTACAGAAACCAAAGCCGGGTCACATAAACCAAAACCGGGTCACAGAAACCAGAGCCGGGTCACAAAAACTAAAGCCGGGTCATAGAAACCAAAGCCGGGTCATGGAAGCCAAAGCCAGGTCACAAAAACCAAAGCCGGGTCACAGAAGCCAAAGCCAGGTCACAGAAACCAAAGCTGGGTTACAGAAACCAAAGCCGGGTCACATAAACCAAAACCGGGTCACAGAAACCAGAGCCGGGTCACAAAAACTAAAGCCGGGTCATAGAAACCAAAGCCGGGTCATGGAAGCCAAAGCCAGGTCACAAAAACCAAAGCCGGGTCACAGAAGCCAAAGCCAGGTCACAGAAACCAAAGCTGGGTTACAGAAACCAAAGCCGGGTCACATAAACCAAAACCGGGTCACAGAAACCAGAGCCGGGTCACAAAAACTAAAGCCGGGTCATAGAAACCAAAGCCGGGTCATGGAAGCCAAAGCCAGGTCACAAAAACCAAAGCCGGGTCACAGAAGCCAAAGCCAGGTCACAGAAACCAAAGCTGGGTTACAGAAACCAAAGCCGGGTCACATAAACCAAAACCGGGTCACAGAAACCAGAGCCGGGTCACAAAAACTAAAGCCGGGTCATAGAAACCAAAGCCGGGTCATGGAAGCCAAAGCCAGGTCACAAAAACCAAAGCCGGGTCACAGAAGCCAAAGCCAGGTCACAGAAACCAAAGCTGGGTTACAGAAACCAAAGCCGGGTCACATAAACCAAAACCGGGTCACAGAAACCAGAGCCGGGTCACAAAAACTAAAGCCGGGTCATAGAAACCAAAGCCGGGTCATGGAAGCCAAAGCCAGGTCACAAAAACCAAAGCCGGGTCACAGAAGCCAAAGCCAGGTCACAGAAACCAAAGCTGGGTTACAGAAACCAAAGCCGGGTCACATAAACCAAAACCGGGTCACAGAAACCAGAGCCGGGTCACAAAAACTAAAGCCGGGTCATAGAAACCAAAGCCGGGTCATGGAAGCCAAAGCCAGGTCACAAAAACCAAAGCCGGGTCACAGAAGCCAAAGCCAGGTCACAGAAACCAAAGCTGGGTTACAGAAACCAAAGCCGGGTCACATAAACCAAAACCGGGTCACAGAAACCAGAGCCGGGTCACAAAAACTAAAGCCGGGTCATAGAAACCAAAGCCGGGTCATGGAAGCCAAAGCCAGGTCACAAAAACCAAAGCCGGGTCACAGAAGCCAAAGCCAGGTCACAGAAACCAAAGCTGGGTTACAGAAACCAAAGCCGGGTCACATAAACCAAAACCGGGTCACAGAAACCAGAGCCGGGTCACAAAAACTAAAGCCGGGTCATAGAAACCAAAGCCGGGTCATGGAAGCCAAAGCCAGGTCACAAAAACCAAAGCCGGGTCACAGAAGCCAAAGCCAGGTCACAGAAACCAAAGCTGGGTTACAGAAACCAAAGCCGGGTCACATAAACCAAAACCGGGTCACAGAAACCAGAGCCGGGTCACAAAAACTAAAGCCGGGTCATAGAAACCAAAGCCGGGTCATGGAAGCCAAAGCCAGGTCACAAAAACCAAAGCCGGGTCACAGAAGCCAAAGCCAGGTCACAGAAACCAAAGCTGGGTTACAGAAACCAAAGCCGGGTCACATAAACCAAAACCGGGTCACAGAAACCAGAGCCGGGTCACAGAAACCAAAGCCGAGTCACAGAAACCAAAGCCGGGTCACAGAAACCAAAGCCGGGTCACAAAACGAAAGCCGGGTCATAGAAACCAGAACGCGTCACATAAACCAAAGCCGGGTCAAAGAAACCAAAGCTGGGTAAACCAAAGCCCGTACACAGAAACCAAAGCTGGACCAAAGAAACCAAAGCTGGATCAGATAAACCAAAGCCGGGTCACAGAAACCAAAGCCGGGTCACACAAACCAAAGCCGGGTCACAGAAACCAAAGCCGGGTCAGAGAAACCAAAGCCGGGTCACAGAAACCACAGCCGGGTCACAAAAACCAAAGCCAGATCACAGGAACCAAAGCGGGGTCACACAAACCAAGCCGGGTCGCAGTAACCAAAGCCGGCTTACAGAAACAAGAGCCAGGTCAAAGAAACCAAAACCGGGTCACAGAAACGAAAGCCGGGTCACAAAAACTAGAGCCGGGTCAGAGAAACCAAAGCCGGGTCACAGAAACCAAAGCTGGGTCACACAAACCAAAGCCGGGTCACAAAAACCAAAGCCCAGTCACATAAACCAAAGCCGGGTCATAGAAACCAAAGCCAGGTCACAGCAACCAAAGTCGGTTTACAGAAACCAATGCCGGGTCACATAAACCAAAGCTGGGTCACAGACACCAATGCCGGGTCACAGAAACCAAAGCCGGATCACAAAAACCAAAGCCCGGTCACAGAAACCGAAGCCGGGTCAAAGAAACCAAAATTGGGTCACTGAAATCAAAGCCGGGTCACAAAAACCAAAGCTGGGTCACAGAAACCAAAGCCATGCCACAAAAACCAAAGCCGGGTCACAGAAGCCAAAGCCGGGTCACAGAAGCCAAAGCTAGGTCACAGAAACCAAAGCCGGGTCACAAAAACCGAAGCCGGGTCACACAAACCAAAGCCGGGTCACAGAAACCAAAGCCGGGTCAGAGAAACCAAAGCCGGGTCAGAGAAACCAAAGCCGGGTCAGAGAAACCAAAGCCGGGTCAGAGAAACCAAAGCCGGGTCAGAGAAACCAAAGCCGGGTCAGAGAAACCAAAGCCGGGTCAGAGAAACCAAAGCCGGGTCAGAGAAACCAAAGCCGGGTCAGAGAAACCAAAGCCGGGTCAGAGAAACCAAAGCCGGGTCAGAGAAACCAAAGCCGGGTCAGAGAAACCAAAGCCGGGTCAGAGAAACCAAAGCCGGGTCAGAGAAACCAAAGCCGGGTCAGAGAAACCAAAGCCGGGTCAGAGAAACCAAAGCCGGGTCAGAGAAACCAAAGCCGGGTCAGAGAAACCAAAGCCGGGTCAGAGAAACCAAAGCCGGGTCAGAGAAACCAAAGCCGGGTCAGAGAAACCAAAGCCGGGTCAGAGAAACCAAAGCCGGGTCAGAGAAACCAAAGCCGGGTCAGAGAAACCAAAGCCGGGTCAGAGAAACCAAAGCCGGGTCAGAGAAACCAAAGCCGGGTCAGAGAAACCAAAGCCGGGTCAGAGAAACCAAAGCCGGGTCAGAGAAACCAAAGCCGGGTCAGAGAAACCAAAGCCGGGTCAGAGAAACCAAAGCCGGGTCAGAGAAACCAAAGCCGGGTCAGAGAAACCAAAGCCGGGTCAGAGAAACCAAA
Organism: Penium margaritaceum; assembly: GCA_023375785.1. Lineage (NCBI taxonomy): Eukaryota > Viridiplantae > Streptophyta > Zygnematophyceae > Desmidiales > Peniaceae > Penium > Penium margaritaceum. The sequence goes on along the minus strand of SZWC01008945.1, from coordinate 101,926 downwards.
GCCGGGTCAGAGAAACCAAAGCCGGGTCAGAGAAACCAAAGCCGGGTCAGAGAAACCAAAGCCGGGTCAGAGAAACCAAAGCCGGGTCAGAGAAACCAAAGCCGGGTCAGAGAAACCAAAGCCGGGTCAGAGAAACCAAAGCCGGGTCAGAGAAACCAAAGCCGGGTCACAGAAACCTAAGCCGGTCACAGAAACCAAAGCCAGGTCACAGAAACCAAAGTCGGGTCACAGAAACCAAAGCCGGGTCACAGAAACGAAGCTGGGTCACATAAACCAAAGCCAGGTCACAGAAACCAAAGCCGGGTCACAGAAATCAAAGCCGGGTCACATAAACCAAAACCAGGTCACATAAATCAAAGCCAGGTCACAGAAACCAGACCTAGGTCACAGAAACCAAAGCTGGGTCACAGAAACGAATTCCGGGTCAAAGAAACCAAAGCCGGATCACAGAAACCAAAGTCGGGTCACAAAAACCAAAGTAAGGTCACAGGAACCAAAGCTGGGTCACAGAAACCAAATTCGGGTCACACAAAGCCGGGTCACAGAATCCAAAGCCGGGTCACACTAACAAAAGCCGGGTCACAAAAACCAAAGCCGGGTCACAGAAACCAAAGCCGGGTCACAGAAACCAAAGCCGGGTCACAGAAACCAACGGCGAGTCACAGAAAGCAAAGCCGGGTCACAGAAACCAAAGCTGGGTCAAAGAAACCAAAGTCGGGTCACTGAAACCAAAGCTGGGTCACAGAAACCAAAGCCGAATCACGGAAACGAAAGCCGGGTCATAGAAACCAAAGACGGGTCACAGAAACCAAAGCCGGGTGAAAGAAACCAAAGCTGGGTAAACCAAAGCCGGTACATAGAAACCAAAGCTGGGCCAAAGAAACCAAAGCTGGCTCAGATAAACCAAAGCCGGGTCACACAAACCAAAGCCGGGTCACAAACAACAAAGCCAGGTCACAGAAACCAAAGCCGGGTCAGAGAAACCAAAGCCGGGTCACAGAAGCCGAAGCCGGGTCACTATCACCAAAGCCGGGTCAAAGAAACGAAAGCCGGGTCACATAAACCAAAGCCAGGTCACAGAAACCAAAGCAGGGTCACAGAAACCAAAGCCGGGTCACAAAAAGCAAAGCCGGGTCACAGAAACCAAAGCCGGGTCATAGAAACCAAAGCCATCTCAAAGAAACGAAAGCCGGGTCGTAGAAAGCAAAGCCGGGTCACAGAAACCAAAGCCGGGTCATAGAAACCAAAGCCATCTCAAAGAAACGAAAGCCGGGTCGTAGAAAGCAAAGCCGGGTCACAGAAACCAAAGCCGGGTCATAGAAACCAAAGCCATCTCAAAGAAACGAAAGCCGGGTCGTAGAAAGCAAAGCCGGGTCACAGAAACCAAAGCCGGGTCATAGAAACCAAAGCCATCTCAAAGAAACGAAAGCCGGGTCGTAGAAAGCAAAGCCGGGTCACAGAAACCAAAGCCGGGTCATAGAAACCAAAGCCATCTCAAAGAAACGAAAGCCGGGTCGTAGAAAGCAAAGCCGGGTCACAGAAACCAAAGCCGGGTCATAGAAACCAAAGCCATCTCAAAGAAACGAAAGCCGGGTCGTAGAAAGCAAAGCCGGGTCACAGAAACCAAAGCCGGGTCATAGAAACCAAAGCCATCTCAAAGAAACGAAAGCCGGGTCGTAGAAAGCAAAGCCGGGTCACAGAAACCAAAGCCGGGTCATAGAAACCAAAGCCATCTCAAAGAAACGAAAGCCGGGTCGTAGAAAGCAAAGCCGGGTCACAGAAACCAAAGCCGGGTCATAGAAACCAAAGCCATCTCAAAGAAACGAAAGCCGGGTCGTAGAAAGCAAAGCCGGGTCACAGAAACCAAAGCCGGATCACAAAAACCAAAGCCGGGTCACAAAACCAATGCAGGGTCACAGAAATCAAGCCGGGTCCAAAAAATTAAAGCCGAGTCACAGAAACCAAAGCCGGGTCACAGAAACCAAAGCCGGGTCACAGAAACCAAAGCCGGGTTACAGAAACCAAAGCCGGGTCACAGAAACCAAAGCCAGGTCACCCAAACCAAAACCCGGTCACAGAAACCAAAGATGGGTCACTGAAACCTAAGCCGGTCAGAGAAACCAAATCCGGGTCACAGAAACCAAAGCCGGGTCACATAAACCAAAGCCGGGTCACAGAAACCAAAGCCAGGTCACAGAAACCAAAGCTAGGTCACAGAAACAAAAGCCGGGTCACAAAAACTAATGTCGGGTCACAAAAACCAAAGCCGGATCACGAAAACCAAAGTTGGGTCACAGAAACCAAAGTTGGGTCACAAAACCCAAAGCTGGGTCACAGAAACCAAAGCCGGGTCACACAAAGCTCGGTCACAGAAGCCAAAGCCTGGTCATACAAACGAAAGCCGGGTCACAAAAACCAAAGTCGGGTCACAAAAACCAAAGCCGGGTCCCAGAAACCAAAGCCGGGTCACAGAAGCCAAAGCCAGGTCACAGAAACCAACACCGGGTCACATAAACCAAAGCCGGGTCACAGAAACGAAAGCCGGATCATAGAAACCAAAGCCGGTCATAGAAACCAAAGCCGGGTCACAGAAACAAAAGCCGGGTCAAAGAAACCAAAGACGAGTCATAGAAACCAAAGCCGGGTCAAAGTACCAAAGCTGGACAAACCAAAGCCGGATCACAGAAACCAAAGCTGGGCCACAGAAACTAAAGCCGGGTCAGAGAAACCAAAGCCAGGTCACAGAAATCAAAATCGGGTCACAGAAACAAAAGCAGGGTCACAGAAACCAAAGTCAGGTAAAAAAAAAACCAAAGCCGGGTCAGAGCAACCAAAGCCGGGTTACAGAAACCAAAGCCGGGGCACAGCAACCAAAGTCGGGTTACAGAAACCAAAGCCGGGGCACAGCAACCAAAGTCGGGTTACAGAAACCAAAGCCGGGGCACAGCAACCAAAGTCGGGTTACAGAAACCAAAGCCGGGGCACAGCAACCAAAGTCGGGTTACAGAAACCAAAGCCGGGGCACAGCAACCAAAGTCGGGTTACAGAAACCAAAGCCGGGGCACAGCAACCAAAGTCGGGTTACAGAAACCAAAGCCGGGGCACAGCAACCAAAGTCGGGTTACAGAAACCAAAGCCGGGGCACAGCAACCAAAGTCGGGTTACAGAAACCAAAGCCGGGGCACAGCAACCAAAGTCGGGTTACAGAAACCAAAGCCGGGGCACAGCAACCAAAGTCGGGTTACAGAAACCAAAGCCGGGGCACAGCAACCAAAGTCGGGTTACAGAAACCAAAGCCGGGGCACAGCAACCAAAGTCGGGTTACAGAAACCAAAGCCGGGGCACAGCAACCAAAGTCGGGTTACAGAAACCAAAGCCGGGCCACAGAAACTAAAGCCGGGTCAGAGAAACTAAAGCCAGGTCACAGAATTCAAAGCCGGGTCACAGAAACCAAAGCCGGTTCACAGAAACCAAAGCCGGTTCACAGCAACCAAACTCATGTTACAAAAACCAATGCCGGGTCACAGAAACCAAAGCTGGGTCACACAAACCAATGCCGGGTCACAGAAACCAAAGCCGGGTCACAGAAACCAAAGCCAGGTCACATAAACCAAAGCCGGGTTACTGAAACCAAAACTGGGTCACGGAAATCAAAGCGGGGTCACAGAAACCAAAGCTGGGTCACAGAACCCAAAGCCAGGCCACAAAAACCAAAGCCGGGTCATAGAAACCAAAGCCGGATCACATAAACCAAAACTGGGTCACAGAAACCAATGCTGGGTCACAGAAACCAAAGCTGGGTCACACAAACCAAAGCCGAGTCACAGAAACCAAAGGCGGGTCACAGAAACCATAGCCGGGTCACACAAAGCCGGGTCACAGAAGCCAAAGCCGGGTCACAAGAAACCAAAGCCGGGTCACGGAAGCCAAAGCCGGGTCACAGAAACCAAAGCCGGGTCATAGAAACCAAAGCCGGGTCACAGAAACGAAAGCCGGGTCACAGAAACGAAAGCCGGGTTATAGAAACCAAAGCCGGGTCACAGAAACCAAAGCTGGGTCACAGAAGCCAAAGCCGGGTCACAGAAACGAAAGCCGGGTCACAGAAACGAAAGCCGGGTTATAGAAACCAAAGCCGGGTCACAGAAACCAAAGCTGGGTCACAGAAGCCAAAGCCGGGTCACAGAAACGAAAGCCGGGTCACAGAAACGAAAGCCGGGTTATAGAAACCAAAGCCGGGTCACAGAAACCAAAGCTGGGTCACAGAAGCCAAAGCCGGGTCACAGAAACGAAAGCCGGGTCACAGAAACGAAAGCCGGGTTATAGAAACCAAAGCCGGGTCACAGAAACCAAAGCTGGGTCACAGAAGCCAAAGCCGGGTCACAGAAACGAAAGCCGGGTCACAGAAACGAAAGCCGGGTTATAGAAACCAAAGCCGGGTCACAGAAACCAAAGCTGGGTCACAGAAGCCAAAGCCGGGTCACAGAAACGAAAGCCGGGTCACAGAAACGAAAGCCGGGTTATAGAAACCAAAGCCGGGTCACAGAAACCAAAGCTGGGTCACAGAAGCCAAAGCCGGGTCACAGAAACGAAAGCCGGGTCACAGAAACGAAAGCCGGGTTATAGAAACCAAAGCCGGGTCACAGAAACCAAAGCTGGGTCACAGAAGCCAAAGCCGGGTCACAGAAACGAAAGCCGGGTCACAGAAACGAAAGCCGGGTTATAGAAACCAAAGCCGGGTCACAGAAACCAAAGCTGGGTCACAGAAGCCAAAGCCGGGTCACAGAAACGAAAGCCGGGTCACAGAAACGAAAGCCGGGTTATAGAAACCAAAGCCGGGTCACAGAAACCAAAGCTGGGTCACAGAAGCCAAAGCCGGGTCACAGAAACGAAAGCCGGGTCACAGAAACGAAAGCCGGGTTATAGAAACCAAAGCCGGGTCACAGAAACCAAAGCTGGGTCACAGAAGCCAAAGCCGGGTCACAGAAACCAAAGCCGGGTCACAGAAACCAAAGCTGGGTCACAGAAACCAAAGCCGGGTCATAGAAACCAAAGCCGGGTCACAGAAACGAAAGCCGGGTTATAGAAACCAAAGACGGGTCTCAGAAACCAAAGCCGGGTCAAAGAAACCAAAGCTGGCTAAACCAAAACCGGATCAGAGAAACCAAAGCTGGACCACACAAACGAAAGCCAGGTTGGAGAACCCAAAGTCGGGTCACAGGAACCAAAGCCAGGTCACATAATCCAACGCCGGGTCACAGAATCCAAAGCTGGGTCACCGAAACCAATTCCGGGTCACAAAAACCAAAGCCGGGTCACACAAACGTAGGCCGGCCCTACTTGCGTCCTAGTTGTACCCTAGTTGCGTCCTAGTTGTGCCCTAGTTGCGCCCTAGTTGCGTCCTAGCTGCGCCCTAGTTGCGCCCTAGTTAAGCCCGAGTTGTGCCCTAGTCGCGCCCTAAACGCGCCCTAATTGCTCCCTAGTTGCGCCCTAGTTGCACCCTATTTGCACCCTTATTGCACCCTACATGCACCCTACTGGCACCCTCCTTGCGCCCTAGTTGTGCCTTTCTTGGGCACTAGCTACGCCCTAGTTGTGCCCTAGTTGCGCCCTAGTTGCGTCCTTCTTGTGCCCTACTTGTGTGCTAGTTGCGCCTTAGTTGCGCCGTAGTTGCGCCCAACTTGCACAATAGTTGCACCCTAGTTGTGCCATATTTGCGCCCTAGTTGTGCCCTGGTTGCACCCTAGTTGCGCTCTGGTTTCGCCCCGGTTTTCGCCCTAGTTGCACCCTAGTTGCGCCCTAGTTGCGCCCTGGTTGCGCCCCGGTTGTCCCCTAGTTGCGCCCTAGTTGCGTCCAAGTCGCACCCTAGTCGCGCCCTAGTCGCGCCCTAGTCGCGCCCTAGTTGCGCCCTAGTAGCGCCCTAGTTACACCCTAGTTGCGCCGTAGTTGCGCCCTAGTTGCACCCTAGTTGTGTCCTAGTTGCGTCCTAGTTGCGCGCTAGTTGCGCCCTAGTTGCGCCCTAGTTGCACCCTAGTTGCGCCCTACTTGCACCCTAGTTGTACCCTTCTCGCGCCCTACGGGCGCCTACTTGTCCCTAGTTGCGCCTCAGTTGGGCACTAACTACGCCCTAGTTGTCCCCTAGTTGCGTCCTAGTTGCGTCCTACTTGCGCCCTACTTGCGCCCTAGTTGGGCCTTAGTTGCGCCCTAGTTGCGCCCAACTTGCACACTAGTTGCACCCTAGTTGCACCCTAGTTGCGCCCTAGTTGCGCCATAGTTGCACCCTAGTTGCACCCTAGTTACGCCCTCGTTGCGCCCTCGCTGCGCCCTCATTGCGCCCTAGTTGCGCCCTAGTTGCGCCCAAGTTGCGCCCAAGTTGCACCCTAGTTGCACCCTAGTTGCGCCCTAGTTGCGCCCTAGTTGCGCCCTAGTTGCGCCCTAGTTGCGCCCTCGTTGCGCTCTAGTTGCGCCCTAGTTGCGCCCTAGTTGCACCCTAGTTGCGCCTTAGTCGTGCCCTAGTTGCGCCGTTCTTGCGTCCTACTTGCGTCCTACTTGCGCCCTAGTTACGCCCTAGTTGCGCCCTAGTCACGTCCTAGTTGCACCCTAGTTGCACCATAGTTACTCCCTTCTTGCGCCCTTATTGCACCCTACTTACGCCCTACTTGCGCCCTTCTTACGCCCTAGTTGCGCCCTAGTTGGACACTAGTTACGAACTAGTTGTGCCCTAGTTACACCCTAATTGCGTCTTACTTGCGCCCTACTTGCGCCCTAGTTGCACCCTAGTTGCACCCTAGTCGCGGCCTAGTTGCGCCCTAGTTGCACCCTAGTTGCGACCTAGTTGCACCCTAGTTTCACCCTAGTTGCGCCCTAGTTGCGCCCTAGTTGCGCCCTGGTTGCACCCTGGTTTCGCACGTGTTGCGCCCTAGTTGCGCCCTAGTTGCGCCCTAGTTGCGCCCTAGTTGCGCCCTAGTTGCGACCTAGTTGCGTCCTAGTTGTGCCCTAGCTGTGCCCTAGTTGCGCCCTAGTTGCACCCTAGTTGCACCCTAGTTGCGCCCTAGTTGCGCCCTAGTTGTGCCCTAGTTGCGCCCTAGTTGCGCCCTAGTTGCGCCCTAGTTGTGCCCTAGTTGCGCACTAGTTGCACCCTAGTTGCGCCCTAGTTGCACCCTAGTTGCGCCCTAGTTCCGCCCTAGTTGCGCCCTAGTTGCGCCCTAGTTGCGCCCTAGTTGCGCCCTAGTTGCGCCCTAG